>VDFB02181145.1:0-20077 GCA_007258455.2 Sequoia sempervirens | reverse complement strand
CAAGTACTTCCAATTTTCTCGCTATGGGTAATGCCGCATTCTCCAGAACAAGTGCAATATTCGAAGTCTTCATTCTCCCTCAAGTGGGCTCGGCTTCGTAATCAGCCTGGATAATCGGTCGGCAATGATGTGATTCTTCCTTGGTCATACAATTATGGTGAATGTAAACTCCTATAACAGTAGAATCCATCAACTTACTCTCCCCCGGTTAATGGGTGTGTTGACCAAGTACATGAGAGCCTGATGGTCCACGTAAAATGTGAAGGAGGTCGCTAGTAAATAATGTTTGAATTTTTGCACCACGTACACCATCCCGAGAGCTTCCCTCTCTGTCGTACTATAATTCTTCTCCGCCTTCGAAAACAATTGACTAGAGACGAACACTAGGTGATCCAACCCTTGTATGCCCACTTGCGCCAATAGTGCTCCAATTACATAGTTTGATGCATTGACATGCACGTGGTATTCTTTGTTCCAATCCGAGTATGCCAAGATCGGAAAACTGATTATCCATACTTTTAGTTCCTTGAAGGCTTCTTGTGCTTTTGTCCATTCAAATGGTTGCCCCTTCCTAGTGAGTATGTCCAATGGATACGAAATCTGAGCAAAATTACTGATAAACCTTTTGTAGTACCCAACATGTCCAAGTAATGATTTTACCCCAGCAATGTTCTGGGGTGGTTCCATCTGTATGATCACTCAGAACTTATCTAGCTTGGTCTTTAATCCAGCCTTACAAACTATGCGCCTGAGCAATTTTTCTTGAGGCACCATAAACCAACACTTCTTTGCATTTATTGTCAATTGTGCCACTTTGTACCACTCCATGCATTCTTCAAGAGCCTTCAGGTGTGATTCTTCGTCGTTGTAGATCGACCAATCGTCCAAGAATGCCTTAAAATTCACTACCAACATCTTGTCGAATTTGTGTAGGATTATCCTTTGGAAGGTCGTCGGAGAGTTGCACAGGCCGAACGACATCCGATTGTATGCATACACTATGTCTTCAACTACGAATGTTGTCTTCAATTTGTCTTCTTCAGCTATACTTATCTGGTTGTAGCCCAAGAACCCATCCATGAATGAGTAAATTTCATGACCTACTACTTCTTCCAATATTGAGTCAATGAATTTCATGCATAAAATGCGGCAAATCCTGTGACATAGATTGCAACCAATCATATCAACATTTACATTAATCATAAAGTGGGGAAAAGTGGAGAATGACTATCAATCTTGTCCGATAGGAATAACATAGGTGTAAGAAAAATTATTTAATTCATAGGTCTAGGAACATTGTTTCTGATAACCTGAACTCAAATGATATTCCATTATTTGTATGTGGGTAATAAGGGTGCATATAGATTAAAATTCTTCTTTTTAATGTCTTTTACTCTCTTCTTTCTTTTTCAATGTGTTCTTACCTTTATACACATGCCACAATAATAAGTACCATAAGTATTATGGTTTGTCATACTATGTCATAATTTGTCATAAGAATAATCTAATTTTATATTATTTTCTTCTCTCTTACAATTCCCTTTTAAGTTTTAACAAGTCAATCAATCTTCGTATATGAGATTCTTTTGCATATTTATAAATAAAGTGAAGCATTCTTCATCTATGGTATGTTGAGGAGTCTATAGAATTGTATTTTTTAGTCATCTCTCCATTCACATTCATGATAGATTGCTGTATTGTACAGATATCCTCGTTAAAAAGGATAGTTTTTAGTGTGATATCTTCTTGATGGAAAACATTACCGTACTTGCTTGAAGATGTATTCTTCAATTTCTCTAGAATCTACCCTTATGGCTGTAGAATCTCTTTGGCGAGATTTCTTTGTCATTTCACAAGCTTTTTTCCCCTTGTCTATGCTATTCTATGTCAATATGAAAATGAATCACACACATGAAATTTATCAAGTAGTAGTTCTTACTGCATTTATGTTTGTAGAAAAAATGCACACTATCAATGCTAGAACATACAATAAATACTTCCCTAAAAGATGTAAATGATCTTCATCGTGGTTTATTACTTTGTTGGAATATGTATATGCGAAAAAGACCTAATGTGTCAAAAATGGTAGAGTTGTTCTGAACCCTTTATGATCAGTCACAAATCCATGTTTAATCTAGAGCTCCTAAATTTTGAATAGAGGATGAAATTTCAAAGCATAAATTGAATCTATTATCAAAGAACACTACCTTTCATTGGTGAGAGGAACTGCTCCCATACAGGACTTAGGTTTGTCCCAATAAAGGTCCTGTAACAAACATATATGTGGCCCATGTCAAACAGTCTAACTATTGTCAGACCCAAAATGAACACACGATTGAAAATCATCATCACATGCGTGGCAATCAGAAAGCATCAAAATATGAGGTATTATGCATCCTAGTTAGAAGTTTTGTGAATCTATGGATGAAACTCAATCATAGGTCCAGAACCTATGCAATGACATAAAAATCTCTACGAAATTGATAATGTAAACTTCTTCAACCAATGGAGCCTTTCAAAGTCAATGAGAAAATGCAAAAGGTATTGATATGTTTCATTGGAGACCTTCAGAAATCTGAGTGGATTTAATCCTTGCATCATTGAAATTTTACATGATCTTCCTCTATCTTCGAAACCTTGAAACATAATTTCACTACTACTTAACAATTCCTCAAAGCAGTTCATTAATAATTTAAAAAAAAATTATGTTCCAAGTTATGTGCCAACTGTGCAATGGACACATTTAAGTAGAATTCCAAGAGTTACAAAATAAATTGGTTTTGAAACAATATACACTCCAAGAAGACACTATAAAATAAATTTCTTGGTGTTTGAAACTCAATATGTAGCCCAGGAAGTTCAATTTGAATCAATCCGATATTAGCAAGCTATAAGCTTAGCATCAATGGTTTAACCAGCACGTTGAATGATCTTCAAAGGAGCATGTCAAACAATTCATATCCATATAAAAGCAGGAGCGAACTTGATACGAACTAAGGAAGACAACTGCAACAACAAGAGAGATAAGAAATTACCATAATTGTACATTCTTTATATTCATATTATGTATATATAAAAAGATTGAAAAGGATATACAAGGAAGAATCTAGAAGAATAAAGATTTTAAGAGAAGAGAGATGTGCATAGAGATATTAACTGACTAAATCTGCTGAAACATTAAATATTACAGCAAGTAAAAGAGGGTGCCTAGAGAAATTTCCACAGTAAAGATGATATGTATGCCATCGACTCAATTATCAGCAAATATACAAGAAATGTCAACAAGAAACGGCTTGATTAAGGTGAGGGACTACATTAGTCATAGCCATCTAACATGAATTCATACAAAATGAAAATGAGTGGCAAAGCAAAAGACAAAACATCTGTAATGTTCCCTTCTCAGTGATCACTCCAGATGGACTTATTAGCCGATTTAATTCCCATAGGCTATAGTCGAGTAAAGGGAATTGGTTTATTTAATTCTTTAAGGTTGCCTGGCAAGAAAAGGTACATTTATAAGGTAACATTAAATAATTAAATTAAAGGTGTGATAAAGTTACTTTTTTAAGTGTTATAAAGTGACTTTGGGTAATGTCTAAAAAGTAACTTTATAAAGTCACTTTATTTTATTTTATGAGCAGGAAAAGTGCAAGTCATATAAAAGGTGGAAATTGAGCTCATTTAGAATATGCTTGCTTCTTTTCTCTAATTGACATTTGAGGAGCTTTTCAGAGTTCTTGGCTTTAGGGAATGGAAACCCTAGGGCAACTGGTTTCAGTGGTTAAACGATTCCACCCTAGCTGGTCTGGTTGGAGAGACCTTTCTGGTCTTTCACTGGTATGCGTTATTGGTCAAATTTGTGAGTCTCCTGTGGAGACAAATTTGTAGGTTAGCAATAATATCATTTGCATTCTAAAGATTGAGGGTTTTAGCCAGCTGGTCGATATGTATTGAGGTGGTCATACTACTCAGCCTTATGTTGGTCTGCACATTCAGATTGGGTCGACTGAATATCTATTTCTGCATATTCAGGAGTCACTTTCAGTTGAAGACTTCTTGCATTAACAGGTGATAATATTGGTAACCTTATTCACCTTTATTCATGCTTATATAACGTTCATAGCCATCCGCAGCAGTGAGTTTGAGAGAAGTGATTTTAATTGCAGATATTAATGTGTGCTAGAGCATAGTCGTGGGGCTGTGCATTTCCTGTTGGCCGCGATTTATCCCTGTAGCCAAGTTAAGGAGATTTGTCTGCTGTTTATGAGGGGTCATGGGAGTGCCAAATTCTAGTAAGACACTCGCCAATACCTATTGCAGCTCTCAAGGGAGTCACATGTAGAACAAGGAGTGAAAGGAGGTCACGCGGAGGTCTGTGCAGCTAGTCCACAACCACTAGGAAAGGCATCTAGACTAGAAGATAGCAGGAAAGCGAGCCATGAGTTTCACAAGGTGATATCGCCTAGTTTCCAAACCTGTACATTGCCATTCCATAACATTGAAGTCTTAAGGTGACGGCCTGTGCATGTATTATCAGGTCAGACTTAAAATAAATGTATTTTCTGTGCAATACAGTTTTATCAATCTGTGTGTAAACATTGCTATTAGATATGCAAATATCACTGTTATGATAAATCCCTGTTATAAGTTATTGTATAAGTTTGAATCATTGATGGCTGAATGCAATTACCTGGAAATATATATTCATTAATTCTGAAATTAATTTCAGACATTGTCATGCTACAGTTTGACAAAATGTTTACATATGTCAAACTATGAGCATCATTTAAAAAAATATCATTCAAATCTAGAAGGGGATTTTCCAACATGAATGAATTTCAAAGAACACGACAGTTCATCAATGGCACAATGAAACAAGAAGCTAGGGGCCACTATCTAGTGCAAAATGCACGATTTGTATGGCATATTATATGCTGCTATTAACAAATATTAATACCAATATATTATATAAGTATGAATTCGCAGACACTTTTGTTGAATAAAGTGTGTTTAGAGTTTAAGGCTTCATATGGTTTCTCATTCATAACAAGCTTCAAATGGTGGATAGCTTAACAAAGATGGGATGGGTGGAGCCCTCAAGATTTCCCAATCATTGAGCTCATGAGGAAACTGCCAATCATTTATTCCTTCCACGCTCACTTGCTAATGCCTAAGGTGCATCACCAATGAATGGTTTCACATTCAACAAGAAATTTGAAAAAGATAATCTAACTCCTTGAATAGCTTTAAACCTAATCTACGTGCTACAAAATTCAACTTTCATGCAGCCAATATCACTTTGTGAGCTAGCATATTTAGTGCTAAAATATAATAATATTTGATGGATGAACCAAGCCATTGATATAGAATCTTGAAATTGTATACCTCAGCATAAGAACCATATCTCTATCTCACATATAGGAGAAGTCACACACTAGGACCAACATGTTGGATCTAGCACATAACCATTCTTGACTCTTAATTCTTACCCCTAACCAAAACCTTGATGGACACCACCACCCCTACAATACTTCAAATTAAGCTTTGATAGAGCTAGCATATGAATCTATGAAGACGGGGCATAAACAAGCTGGCAAGAAAACCAGCTCTAATACCACAGCAATGTCCCCAATGAAATACTAATGCAAATATTAGTCAAAGTTCAAACCCTCTACTAATTGTGTTGAGATTTAAATACTTTACCCAAATCTTATAAAAACCCAAATTTCCTTATGACTTCGAACATTATATTTGCAACCTAGACTAAAGTGTTTTAACTAATAAACTTCACAAATATTTAAGACAAATTGTGGAACCTTCCTTATATTAAATGAGTCTGAAAATGCATTACCATACACTGTGTTATCCCAAATTTTTGACTTGTTTAAAATTTGGATAACCAATCAAAATTTTGATAACATTTGAAGATTTTCTCCTCTAAGGCACGTATTACGAGGTGCAAAGATTAGCAAATCTCAGTTTTAGGTTTATAATCCTTTGGGTTACCATTTTTCTCTCATTCTCATCCGTTTTCGTGAAATTCTGAGTCATTTTTAGTGTGTTTTTGGTCAAATTCGGGTTTTTCTGACATCACTGCAAGTAGGAGCTTTTAAGCTTCACTGCAAGTAAACAATAGGAACTTTTTGGTTATATTGCAAGTATAGGAATTTTTGAGCCCCATTGCAAGTTACTTTTTAATTTAAGTTACCTGTAATGGCATTTAAAAGGTCCAATTTTATTTGAATAAGTTGTAAATACCCTTAAAAGGTCCGATTTTATTTGAATAACTTGTAAATATCCTTAAAAGGTCCGATTTTCTTTTATTTTCACTTGCATTTATACTTGAAAAACCCAATTTCACTTAAAAGCGCTTGCATTTGTCTTTGAAAAACTTGATTTCACTAAAAAACATTTCCAAAGACTTTTAAAAGGCCCGATTTTCTTTATTTTACTTGTAATGGCATGTAAAAAGCCCGATTCAAGTTTAAGTTTTTAAAAGTAACTTGCAAATAGATATAAAAGGCCCGATTTTAGTCAAAGTCATTTGCAAATACATTTAAAAAGTCCGATTTCATTTTAAATGACTTGCAAAAGGTATGTAAAAATCCAACCTCTCTTTTTGAGTGTTATTTTCACTTGCAATGAGCTCTCAAGAACCCGACGCCATCCATGATCAGAGCAGTTCGAGTTCTATTTCATTTGTCTACCTTATTTCAAGCAGATTTTATAGATCCAGGAGCTTTAAAAATTGGACTTTCAGCTGTTAATATTCAAGTTTTTGGGTTTGCAAATCACGTCCAGGGTTTTTCTCTCTTCATTATGGATTTTACGGCTCTTCTTTCAAGTATGTTTTTCTTTCTTTATCTTAGTTATTTCTTTCTTTTTGTTAGTGTATCTTTATATGGTGTTTTTGTTTCATTTCTGAAACTTTTCAAAAAACACGTTTTTGTTTTTCTTTTATGTGTTTTCTGCAAAATGTGTTTTCTTTATTCAAATCTTGTTTTGATATGTCTTTGTCTTTTACAAAAACGTTTCTTTTCCCACTCTATACATTTTTTTTTTTCTATTTACAAAATGTGTTTCCCATATTCAAACTACTTATTCGCTTTTCATCTTTCTTTTTTTTTTGAAAAACCTTTTCATGGTAAAATCTAAAAACGACTTCTTAAATTCGTTTTCTTTTAATTGCATTCTCCATATGCTTTCCATCCATGCTTAAACCGCGACTCGCACGCGGATTTGAACGGAAAGCTATGTAATGATAATGCTTCTTCAAATTAGAGGGGAAGCTCCCTCTTGCTGATGGTGTTTGTAAGAAAGTAAACTAAAACGAAGTTGCCTATCTTTTTGATCAGCTTAGAGCACAAGGTTTATCAAACACAAATGTTGCAGCTGAGATTTTCTGATATAAGAAGTTCAACTACGACTAACTTAAACTAAAGACGTTTCTAATTTCTCAAGTAATAGCAGAGCAAGAGAAACTAGAAATTAACAAGGTAGATCTTCTAACAAAATACTTTGATAAACTCTATTCCAACAAACATCTACACACTTCAATGTAAGCTGAAATCTAGATCATAAAAGTAGAACATAAATAACCGAAACTTGAGATTTTGGACCAAGGCAAAAGAGGCTCATGATTTTATTACTCAAATCTCTGGAACAAAGCTCACTTCTAACATGCCTTGAACAAGAAATTGCAGCTAAAGAGGCTTGCAATCTTATTCTTACACAATAGAAACAGCAATCACACTAACTCCTTGTTGGCTAAAGAGGCTCAACAATTTGCTTATCACAACACAATTGAACAATACTTGAGTAACAAATAGAAGGCACGATAGGCTCAACGTTTTGTTCTCACTAGCACGGTTAAGAAAATCTAATGAGCAAAGGCTCTTATTTATAGATGAGCAGAGGAGTAGGGAACCCTAAAATCTCCTTGCTTTCACAATCTAGGGCTTGCTTAGCAAGCAAGCTTTATCCATCCTGAGTTTAAGCTTTCGCCATGTCTACGCCAGTGAATATTGATGATGTCTTGACCTTATGGAACTTTCATCGCAGCCTTGCAGATTCTTGTTCGATGACGGAGGAACCTTCTTCTCCACTGAACAAAAAGATGAAGTATAAATACGACAAATACCAAAATGAGATTCCTCCTTCTCATGTTGTCTCAAACATTGAGGAAATCAGAGACACAGAGATTGGGCATGTTGATATGTCCGAGTTTCTGAAGAGAACTGAGAAATCTACTTCTCATCATATGCAATTGTTGTTGAGAAGTCATATTCATTTGGTTTCTTCTTTTCCTGTTGCTGCCCTAGAACCAGAGTTCGTTCTTGCGTGCGTAGCTCACTTTGACAGAGAATCCAGAACCATTAAAGATGATGATGGTAATGTGATCATTAGGCTTGATCCAAAAACCATTCACAGGATTTTCAGAGTTCCAGATTCGCCAGTTTATTCAGACATTACAGTTAAGAGTGCTCTAGACTATTATGAACAGAAGAAAAAAGATTGTAAGAGCATATCAATACTAAATGGCTTTTGAAACGTCGGGCATGTGTGTCTCGGTGGCCTAAGTTGTATCGATCTGAATTTAAAGAAGAAGTCAATGATATTATCACTCTCCTGAGCAGGATAATGGGTTTGAAATTCTCTAATGTCTTTGAGAATTGGATGTACAAATTCATTGTGGTGATTAGAAAGGCGCAACACCCAATCTTTTGGGGTGAAATAATCAGTGATAGCTTATGTGAGCAGCTTGCACAAGTTCCTACCACGCTCACCTTCTATATGAACTCTTATCTAGTTTATATAGCAACTTCATTGAGGCAATTTCCAGGCCTTTCTACCATCGGAGATAGATCTCTTGTCCAAGTTTGGGAATACTATGATCAGCTGCCTTTGAGACTAAGCAGGGTTCATTATAGAAGAGTTCAAGATGCGTTCTTTGGCTATTTTATGTCTTTTTGATAAAACCTTGCAGAACAACAGAATATCAGATGTTGCTTGGAAGAAAGTCAATGAATATGGTTATCTTTTTCTGCAATTTCCCACTTTCACCTATATGAGAGTTGACTGTTTTGAAGATCAGCCAAACATGCTACCGAGGTATTCAACTGATAAAATCATTCTAATGGAGCTGGCGAGACAGTTAATGACGGTTCATGCACGGCAAGCTGTGCAAGATAAAACTGGAGTGAGTATCTCATCCCATAAACCATTACAGATTGGGAGATACTCCTTGACGAGTCCCTCAAAGGTGAAAGCTATGAAAACTGAAATTCAGGAAGTCAAGTTAAAAAGATTCAAGGCCATAACTGATTTTGATTACAGAGTAATGAAGGACAAGATAAAAAGAGCCTTCACACATGTGCATCGTCTTGAAGACATTTGGGCAGATCTCCGGACAGAGAAGGACATCTACAAAATGGATTACTGTAGGCTTACGGTTGAGCAAATCATAGACTTTAATTTGACCTTGATCCCAGAAGGAGTTATTGATGATGGGCAAATTCTGGATCCAGAATATGAAGAACAAAGGGTTGCTGACGTTCCTATCCCAGCGATACAATGGTCTAATAAAGAATCAATTTCTATTTTCAACAGATTTCAGTCAATTTTGGCAAATACTAACTCTTGGCTTAAGAGTATAGGCCTCAAAACTATTAAAATCAGGGTTAATGATGATGATGATTCAGCTGGACCTGTAGGATTGAAATCAGAGGTCAGAGATAAGTCTAAAGAAGGTGCTTCTTCTTCAGGAACGAGAATCAAGCTGAGAGTCAATCGCGCTGTAGAAAAACCCTTGGAGAAATCAACATTAAAAGGAAAGGAGGTTAAAGAGACGCAGATTCAAATCATTGATCAACAAGAAGGAGTTCTTCAATCTCTTACTGCTCTGAGTATAATGTCTCCACATATTGATGCTGCACCAGTATCAATATTGTCTCCAATGTCACAATTTGATAGTGATGTTGATTCATTTTCGACAGTTTTTGTTCCTCCTATTGAAGCTACTTCTCATGTATCAACTTCATCAACAGTGACTGCCTCTTTAGAGAACATACATGATAATCTGCAGAATGTTTTTGATGTTAATCCCATGTATCCAATGACATCACAGATAACACTTCCTGAAATTGATACATCAGCTGCAAGTTTTGATTGCTTCATGGCTAATGCTGATCAAAATATATCATCTAGTCAAGCTTTTGCTGCGGTTCAAACTGAAACATCTCCAAGAGTAACAACTGTGGCTCAAAATGAATCTGCTGCTGTTTCAAATACAGTTGCTGTTTCAAATACAGATACACTGGATCTTCCTCCATGGTTGAGCTCAGTTACTCTTAAGAGGAAGAAACAAGCAATCTCTCCTGATATATTTGATTTCCAGCAATTGAAGAAATCAAAGCCAAAAGCTGCAAAGAAGGCTAAAACAGTTTCATGAGTAGTTGTGGACAGTAGTAGAATGAAGTATGCAGAGATAGCTGAGCCCCTTGCAGACAAGTCACCAGAAGAGATGCAGGTATCTGATTATAAATTCACAAGAGTGGATTTAGGTAAGCAAACACATGCTGGTATGATGCAAGACGCTCAAAACTCAGTAACTGTCTTAACCCATAGTTACAATGAACTTTTGGCGAAGGAGAAGCTGAAAGAGGAAAATGCGCAACTTCTCTCAGTAATTCAGAAGATTACTAACTCTTCAGAACAAGTTAATCCTTTAACTTCTTTCACTTCTGAAGAATCAGTTAAGCAATTGGAGAAAATTGCGCAAAAGGCCAAAGCAGTTGATTCTTGGGCAGTTCAGCTGATCGATCAAAGCATTCCCGTGGTTGAAAAGACATGGCAAATTCTGAATAATATCAGAATAGCAAGAGTAAAAATGAATCAAACTTTGGAAGCCTTCAAACAAAGTTTGGATTCACTTGAAAATGATTTGAAAATTTGGCATGAGATGGATCAAGTCAAACTAGAGATTCTATGTAGTAATTCAATCATACCAAATAGAGAAAAATACATAGAGTTTGAGGAACTCATGACAAACAAGCCATTAGTTATTCAAGATCTCATCAAAGATGTCGAGGCTACACTAGAAATGAGTAGCGAAGTTCAGCAAGACATCCTCTCTAGATTTGAGAAAATCTCTTGCACAGTTTTGAATCACGAAGGAGAACTACTTGCAACTGATATGGTCACTACAGAAATGCCAACAAACCTTCGTCAAGAGCTGGAATCAGAACAGTTTACCATGGATTCAATTCAAAAGTTTGTCAACCATAGAATGATCCTTGATAAAATGCAAACTGTTTATGAAGAACATAAAGAAGCAGCCATAAGATATTTTGATGTAATCTTGAAGACTGTTGTAGTTGCCAAGAACACATTGGGTCCCGATCCAAATGAGTTGCAAGTAATTATCAGCAAATTTCAGTCTTTCAAAACTAGGACTGAAATAGAATAAAATGTTTTATGTATTTTGTTTTCAACAAACTACATGTAAAAACAAATTTTGTAATCGCAAGTGTTTCTTTCACTTGCAATTTTGTAAATTGTCATTACATGTAATTAAGTTACAAATCAAAAGAGTTGAAGTCTGTAATTTTGAATAAGTCAATTACAAGTAGTTGGTGGTTGACAGAATTTCTCAAGTTAGTTGGGATCCTCCCACTTTTTTCTCATGACCTCTCTCCTATAAATACTTGAGGGGGTCCTTTGTAATTAGGATCTTTTTGGCAAGCAAGTAATTTCTGCAGAATTTTGTACTCATAAAGACTTTGAGCTTTATAGTTACAAGTTGTTCTTTTTCAAATAATATCAAAGAGTTGCAGATTTCAGACTTTGTGTTGAATTCTCACTTTGTGTCCATTGTGTTCTTATGTCATTTTGGGGCATTGCTTTGTGATCATTTGAAAATTAAGGAAGATTGCTAGAGAGAACTTCAATTGAAATATTTGCAGACTTTGTGTTGCAAATGTTGAAGATTGAATTCATAATTTGAGTTAGAGGCTAAAAATAGTTACAAATCTTTGTGCTCGTAACGATTTACATTCATGGTAGTTAATAGATACATCGTATTCGCAGACTTTGTGCTGTCTTATGATCTATATTATCATTAGAATTATTTTTCAAAAGGGTAGATAGGATCATAGATTTTCAAAACTTTGCGCTTGAGGTTGTTTTCCCGTCCCGAAGGAAGTGACGGAAGTCTTTGAGCTTTCAAGAAACTTCATTTCCTTTCTCTTGATCTTAATACAAGCTGCTGTAAAAGTTTTTATTTTAGAAGTTAATATTACTTTTTCTGTGAAGAGAAAAGAGTTTAACCTTTCCTGAAACAAGAGGAAAGGTTATCGTATCATCCATATTTGTTTTTAGTTAAATAGGGGGAGCCTTCTCTTAAATAGGAGAGTTTAACTCACACACTGTGTTGAAATCACCATTTTGTCAAACCTCCTAAGTTTGCAAAATATTCAACCAACACACTGCTACAACAGCAACAACCAGCTGAAAATGCTATATTGAAAACTACAACAAACCGCTATCAATTACACCAACTCGTGATACCTGCAAACTACAACTTGTGAAGCCCATTCACAATCTTTGGATGATATTTTCATATAGATTGAAAGGGATTTTGTCCTCCATTCCTTGAAACCTAAAGGGTTTTTGTGCTCCGTAAACCTAAAGGGTTTTCATCCTCTAGTCTCCCACAAATCTAAGGGTTTCCATCCTTTAGTCTCCTACAAATCTAAAGTCTTTCATCCTCAGGTCTCTCACAAATCTAAGGGTTTTCATCCTTAGATCTAGATTGCTTGAATACAATGCTCAAAACAATGTTGATAAGGGTTTTTGGGTGTAAAATCATTCATTCTTTCAAATGAAGTCTTTTGGGCCCTTAATTTCAAGAGAAGGATGTTGTTCTACACTAAATTCCATTATCTTGTGATTAGTACACTGCAAAGAACATCCATTCTAAAGTCTTTTGGGCCCATAATTTCAAGAGAAGGATGTTGTTCTACACTAAATTCCACGATCTTGTGATTGCTACACTGCAAAGAACATCCATACCTATCAAGGGATGTTTTCCCTTGAATCACACTTGAGATCACACTCATGTGTGCCTAGATGTACCAATGAGGCATGGGGAAATGTTTCCTACAATCTACAAATTTCCTCAACATTGATGGGGCCATTAGATTCTAGTATGCAAGCCAAGGAAGAGCCCTCAAAATTCACTGAAATAACTCCCTGGAGATGGCATGAGGACCAATAAGGCTTGAAACCCTAGCCACCACATTAATGATTGCATGGGTGCCTTGATCCTTTTTTATTGCCAAGAGTACATGTGAATCCACAACCCTAAGATGAACAATTGTTTCTAGGAAAGAAAACTCTTTTGGAGTAGTAGCATCTAGTCAAGTCAATAATGGCAACTTGGGTCGTGTAAAGAGGTAGGAGTAAACAAACAATTCAATAGGAAAGAGTATCAAAATTCAAGGGTCAAAGGTGCTTGATGGCTATTATTGCTTGTCGAGGATTCAAGTTCAAGTGTACCATGGGAATGGTACTCGAGTAAGGGGAAGGCAAAACATACAACAAAGCAATGGAAAAGGGTGAGGTTTGGGAGTGTGGCATACAAGGTACCGAATTAAGAATATATTTGAGCTTATTATCTTGACGGAATAACTGAGTCTAAAGTGTCAGTGGTCGAGGTTCAAGAGTATAGCATGCTAGGCACCCAAAGAAGAAGATATTTGAACCTATAATCCAAATGAAGTGACGTAGTATAACATGTCGAGGATCAGGGTTTGGGCATACTTCATAACAAGTACCTAGATAAGGGGAAGGCTAGAACTCTAACTCCGATAAGATACTTAGTGCAAAAGGTCAAGGAGTAGGGGTTTCAGAGATTGGGGAATCATGATAAGGGTACATGGGTAAAAGAAAGTCTGATACTCCAATAGGAATAACAAAAAAGCGGAGTTGGGTGGAAAAACATATCAAGAATTGAAACCCTGAAACTCCAACAACTTGCACAGACTTAGTAAATTGAACATACCTTCCCACTTAGAAACTTGTAAACCCGATAGGCACATGGAAGATGAAAGGGAGAACAGATACACAAATTTTGACTAAGGAAGACACTAGAACTAGGAAATAGGCCTTGGGTCCACAAATATAAATTAATTGAAAAAGGGACATGACACTCAATAAATAGTAATCAACATTTATCCTCTGATGTTTTAAAGTAAAAGTAGAAGGGACAAAACAGTTAAAACAAGCAAACCTGTACTCAGTAAGCCCCAAGCAAAGGCAGGCTTTGGTTGCCCCAATGGATTCTTTTGTTGGAGATGGTGTAGCATAGCCTCCATACTGAAAAAATTAAGAAAATTCAAACAGAAAAAGAGATACATATATGATGTTGTGTGTAACCAAAAAACAATAGATAATATCATAATACAACTAGAACTTTGTATACATGGAAAAGAAAGAGTAACACGTGTGGAGCTTCCAACATTCCAACAATAGTTTTAACTTTTAAATTAAAAAATTGTGAGTACACAATTTAGTGAAGTTTATATACAAAGGTATATTGTCAATATAAGTCAGCATGTTCTGAAAGAATAAGAGCTTCATTGCTATTTCCATGCCCAAATATACTTATATCTTAAATCACCAAGGTTGGCAAAATCATTGTTCACAAATTCCATGTTCTAGCAATTGTATTAGCTAACTGTAACAACTAATAAAATTTAAAATTTCTCTTCACAAAATATTACAATATTAGCTTATCTCTTCATTCTATTACCAATCTATAATACATTAACATATGAAAATATCATTTGTAAAATTTCCAAACTATACGATTAGATCAAAGTTAATATTTATGTCCATTCTATGCAAATTCAAAGATTTCCACCAACAGAGAAGAATTAACGAGTATGTAGGATAAACTATAGAGTAAATATTTTTTTATTAAATAATGGCTTTCCAATTTCCAACCACTAGAAGATGCGAGATTCAAGTAACATCTAA
Organism: Sequoia sempervirens; assembly: GCA_007258455.2. NCBI lineage: Eukaryota > Viridiplantae > Streptophyta > Pinopsida > Cupressales > Cupressaceae > Sequoia > Sequoia sempervirens. The sequence continues at coordinate 5,038 of VDFB02181145.1, read as the reverse complement.
ACATCTTAGGAAATAATATTACTTGTAAAATAACATTAGTAATTCTACAATTCTACCTCAAAGAAGGCACATGAAGCACATTTCTATTTAGAAATCCTATGAACATTTTATAAACCATCTATTAATGTGTTGATGTGATTTTTGTGACCGCATCAATCAGAAGAACAAAGTAATCCGAGGGCTACTCCATTCTCTCTTGATCAAAGTATTATGTGCGCTAAGATTGCTAGAGAGATCGCACATTCACCTCCAAGGTTCCAAAATGTTTTGGAATACCCTCAGTTGGTTCGTTGTGATATGCTAATTACACAAGGGGACTTACACAATTGTTCATATCACTTGTAGTTGACAATACATGGATGATTGGAAGGGAATTTGTGCAATGCGGATGATTTGGCAATAAGGTACGTTTTCCTAAACTAGCCAGAAATAAACGGAATTGAAATGAGTGTAAGGGTAAGAAAGTTCTAGATTCTATTCTAAGGCGGGACGTGGGATCAATCTCAACAGTTTCAACCAAACTCTGCTCCACCTCACACCAGACAGCTTACACAGAGTTGGTGCAATCTTCAAGGGGATAGCAAGAAATTTTCAAGCTACAATCCGACACCAAGATACTGTCAAGGCGACGCATACCAAGATATGAATTGCAACTAATGTTAGGCTTATAAAATACTCCAGTTGACCATGCAAGGCAAACTTTCCGTCAACAAGCTGTTAGTGGTATGGACTAAAACGAAGTTGCCTCGATTGACACCACAAATCCGCAGCTAATATCTACTTGCGCCCAGAAATGGAAATATCTACTTGCTCCTACTTGTTCATGTGTTTTTGTGACCACACCAACACAGAATAAAGTTGCCAACAACTACCCTATTCTCTCTTGATCAAAGTATCCAGCACGCTAATATTGCGAGAGAGTTTGTGCGTTCAACTCCAAGGTTCCTTCGAAAATACGGGAATAGGCTCAATTGGCTCGATGTGATTTGCCGGTATTTCAAGGGGACTTACGGAATTGTTCAATAGCAGAGGAAGGGGGGTTTTCACAATTTGACAGATTTATCAATGAAGCACGAGTTTCCTATTCTAACCAGAAAGTACTGAATTTAAAGTGGTGCAAGGTTTAGAAGGCTCTAATCTCTAAGTCATGGGAAGGTAAAAGTATCTAGGCGTGGTAAATGTCATTTCTCCTACACATGTGATATGCGCCATGCAAAAGGTGGGTGTAGAGTGAAACGTGGTAAAGTTAACGAGTGAAAAGGACTATGGCGTTGAAGTGTGAAGTATTCTCTCATGAAGTATGGGATGCGCCTAGACTTGAGGGATGATATTGCTAAGCGATGAAAAATAAAGAGTAAGCTAGGCGTTGGACTTTTTTTTTTTTTTTTTAACAAAGTGTCCTTCATGAAGTCTAATATGCGCTCAAGTTGATGAATAAAATAAAGCATGATGTGCTTTAAAAGAAAATTTTCTAAGATGAATTGACAAAAGTTTCCACCACTAGCAAATAAAGGAAGATGAATAAAATTTTCTATGGCAAAATTTTCAAAAGTGCTAAATGATTTGAAATTTTTCTAAGGCACAAGTATTTTCTTCCTTAAGAAAATACGCCTACGCCTAGACTCTGAAGGTGATGAATTTTCATTTTTTTTTTTGAAGCACGAGTGAGTTTGCCAGTGAAGGAGTCCGACGATGCCAGCTTCACAGGTGGATAAAAAAATTTCAAGTCAGAGCAAGAATTATCTACAGATATGAAGAACGGGATTAAATTTGTTAGAAATTATTTTTTCCAAGGTTCAAAATTCAGGAAAATTAAGTGAACCCGTTCATTGTACACCCATGAGTTCATCGCGTTTTGGAGGAAATTTTCTTCTGGGTATTGAAGATTGTCAACGAGGAATGGATTTTAGTGTCTTCTGCACTTCGCCAAGGCTTTCAGGATGGAGATTTTTTATGGGCACTCAAATAATGAATTTCCGAAGGGAATTTTGAAAAAATTTCTAAGGCATGGAATAAAATGTGTTGTTGACATAAAAATGCCTTGGCAAATGAATTTGAAAATGATTGTCTAAATGATTTTTGATCGAGTTCCTAATGAAAGCTTTTCTTTCTCAAGCTTGGGTTGAATGAAATATTAGAGTGAAGTGCGCCAGGCAAAATACAAGATAGGTTGGAAATTTGGCTAAGACATGAAGAATCGTGAAGAAGGCAAAAGTGGGCTAGAGATGGACCCCTGGAGATCAAAACATGAAAATCCAGGTAAGTAAGCTGATTTTTTTTATGAAATGTTCTAATACTCTTCTCCTTGCTTGTTTTGCAGGAGAAACGTCGAGACCAAGCGGTGATGACTTAAGTGATCCAAGATGACATTTCAACCTTGAAGGAAGGAAAGTTGCAAGAAAATGGCTAAGTGTTGAGACTTAGTGACAGAGAAGAAATGTTTTCGAAACTCAAGATGGAGAAAAGAATGGAAGCTCGAGCAAAGTTGAAGAACAACGTCAAGAAGAAGATCAAGGTAGTGCGAACGCGTTTCAAAGCTGGAATCTTCTAAAGGATGATGGACATTAATGGCTCATTTATTACCCCACACTCTTGGTGGCGGTTTTTAGGGTGAATCTTGTTTAGGGCTGAGGTGGCACAATCTGGCCATCCGACCATTGTAATCTGAGCCGTCCGTTGGACTTGGACATCTATAAAAGGGGGAGTCCCCCTCATGTGTATCTCAGTAGAAATTAGCTTAGAGTTAGACAGTAGACATAGAGTAGAGGAGCAACTTAGAAGTAGATTGATAGTGTAGTTGAAGAAGAAGGAAAGTTTTCCCTTTGAAAGCTTTGTAAGAAATTGTTGTGAACACTCTCTCAATAAAAAGAATTTTCATTGATGGTGAATTTTGTCTTTTGTTGTGAGCAGCTAGCAAGGTTTCTTCGTCCTTCTGACTCAAATAGTTTTTATTTCATGCAAGTAGATGTTAGGAATTGTGGAACGTGGTCTTCAATTTGAGCAAACTTCGTCTATCCATACCACTAGTGTGTTCGCTGATGGTGAATGCGCCTTGTGTGGTCAACTGGAATATCGTGTACTTAACTTCGATCATGATTTGTATGTTTATATGCGTCGTTGTGATGGTATTTTCATGCTAAGTTGTGATCTGAACACCTTGAACTACTCCCCTGAAGATTGCACCGACTCCGTGGAAGCTATCCGAGGTGAGGCAAAGCAAAGTTTGGTTGAAGCTTGTGAGAATTGATCGCCATGTCCCACGCCTTAGAGTAGATTAGAGCCTTCTTAACCCTGCACTACTTTAAATTCAATATTTTCTGGTTCGAATAGGAAACCCGCGCTTCATAGACAAATCTTTCGAGCATTTGAATTCCTTTCTCTGCTGCCAAACAATTCCGTAAGTCCCCTTGAAATACCAGCAAATCACTTCGAGCCAACTGAGACTATTCGCATTGAAAGAACCTTGGAGTTGAACGCACGAACTCTCTCACAATCTTAGTGTGTTGGATACTTTGATCAAGAGAGAATAGGGAAGCCGTTGGTGACTTTGTTCTGCGTTGGTGCGGTCACAAAAAACACATCAACACTACTTCTCCGGAGTTTGTCACTGTCCCAGGCAACTACTCCCCAGTTCATCCACCTCCTACTCAATTGATGCACTCCCTAGGGAAGTGCATGTTCGACTCGATGGAGGACATCCCGACTCTGTCATCCACTTTATAAAGTCAATGACATTAGCCTCATAGGAGCTCCTAGATGAGGATGTTCAAGTGGCCTCCTCCTTGGCTCTTGCTACAGGCGAGTCGGCCAATACTCGTCTCATTGTTCTCCCTCTACATGCTCATCTTCCCTCCCCTTGTAATGATCTAGATTGGGAGCACAATGACTTGTTAGATGTGTTGGACTAGAGCAATACCTCTTCTTATCTTTAGATTGGATTTTTGTGTTTGTTTGTATTCCCCCGTACTTGTTTGTTTATGTTTGTGCTCTCCCCTAGAGGACCCTTGATACCCTTGTAGGTACTTGGATACAAGAGAGAAAATATGTCATAAAACTTCTTCTATATGTTTCATTATTCTTCTATTTGTCGTAAAATTCGCTTTTCACATCGAGAACAATGCAAAGCATCAGGGCATTTAGGCCTCTTCCATGTTGACCCAACTTTTTATTTGTCTTTATGTGCCCTTCTCATTCTAATCTATTTGGGGGGTGATGACAGTTCATATAATTTATACTATATATATACATACTTCTATGATCAGCTATGACCCCGAATACTTGGATCCCCCCATGCTTTCGATCTCTTTATCTCTACTTTTTCTTGACATTATGGATTCTATGTGTTATCCCTCACACAATAATATCCCATGGATACATCTTGCTATATATGTCATGACACAATATCTCTCTCTCTCCTTCTCTTAAAATGACTTGTGCTCCTCCGTGTAGCACACATCATTCTAAGGGGGCGCTACCTTATCTGATTATTCTTATTTTTCAAAAATAAGATATAAAAATCATCATCTCGTCATCTATCTTGGGGGCAACCTGACTAGACTTGTCTTTCCTATGATTGTCTTGCAACGCAGTTTGCAATAGCCATAGGCCTATTCGCTTGTCATATGGTCTCCAACATAACATAACTTGCTTTCCATACTTATCAGCGATGTCTTTATATTTGATTGGATTTTATCACATCTATCTTTTCGCTTTTTCGCCTAACGTTTTTGCCTACAGCTAGCATGTTTGTGGTGAATTTGTAGTCAACTTTTCCCAATAAGAAGCCCCACGTCCTCTTCATGTCCTAACTCAACATCACAATCGCATATATAGGATCAAAGACCTACATCCTTTTCATCCTAGGTATATGCTCTTCAACCTCTTTCTCTCTATTTTTGCTCACATCTGCTAGAATACAGATGCTCGCTAAATTGGGGAAAAATGTAGTCAAAAATTGCATCCTATGCAATTTCACATTCCATAAACCTCTCCTTTAGATAAATTAAATTCCATAATGCAAAGTCTCTTTTTATCCAAT
>VDFB02181144.1:0-18546 GCA_007258455.2 Sequoia sempervirens | reverse complement strand
CTATATAAAGGGGAGTCCCCTCATTTGTACACTAGTAGTTAGCAATCAGTTGATATCGGAGCAGAATAGAGAGTAGACATTTTTGGAGTTAGAATAGTTTTCATTGCATTGTTTGAAGGAAAAGGGGAATTCTCCCTTTGAGACTTTTTGTAAGAGATTGTCACGAAAGCTAATCATAATAAAAGCATTTCATTGATGGTGAATTCAACTTTGTTGTGAGTAGTTTGTGAGGTTTTTTCTTCCTTTGACTTCAAGTAGGATTTAATTTTCATGCAAATAATTAGTTATGGGTGTTTGCGTTTGATGTAAATGAGCTTCTTGAGTCCATACCACTAACAATCTTACTGATGGTAAGTTTGTCCTGTGTGGTCAACTGGAAAACTTTCATACTTAACTTCGATCAAGATTCATGTGTAGCTATGCATCGTTGTGATGGTACTTGCATCATTGAATCGTGATTTGAACATCCTTTTTCTCCTTTGAAGATTGCACTAACCTTGTCGAAGCTGTCCAACAAGAGGCTAGACAACGTTTGGTTGAAGTTCATCGAAATTGAGCCTAACACCCTTTGCATTTAGGTTAGAATTTAGATCCTAATCCCTCAAGAGCTATCTAATTCCACACACTTTTGTAGCCCAATTGATCTTCCTGGGACTCTTTGTGTAAGGCTTATTATGATTTCGCTTGAAATTCCATTGTGCCATTGGATCATTTGGTAATCTTAACATTTTAAGTGGCCATGTTCAATTAGAAAATTAAATTAAATTACTATGTCAAGAGTAAATGTTTTTTTACTAAATAGATAGGTTATTGAATGAATGTCAAAGTGTTAAGAGAATTTTAGTAATTAATTATCAATTAATTTGAAGGGGGATAATGATTTAATAGCTTATATTATTTATTTATTAAAGACAAAAATGTAAATAAAAACATAAAATTACAATTTTAAATAATGATTATTTTAAATTTAATATAATGGATTAATGATCCACTAATTAATGAGGTTTAATTATAAATTTAAAATATTGGATAATGAAATATAAGTAAATATTATTTAAATATATATATATATATATATATATATATATATTTTAATATTAGTGCATGTTAATATGGTTATTTTATTTTAAGAGAGAAGAATATAGTTTGAAGAATAAGAACAGGATAAAGATAAATAAATAATTTGACAAGACAACATGTTATTTCTCCTTTAAACTTATAAATAAAATAAAAATAAAAATTCAGAAATCTAATACAATTTGACACTTCCATACATAATTGATTGATTGATATATGATCTTTGAATTCATCTAATTGTTATTTATTCGATGCTATAAATTTGATTCCTCTATCTTTTTGTTTTTATAATTTATAAATTTTATATGAATTATGATTCGAGTTCAGTTTATTTTATTTAGATTGATAGTTTAAAATTTAGTTAATGAATTCGAAGTATTTGTAATATTAGTCTTTTGATCATGTATAAAAATCAGAATTCTACAATTAAAACAAAAATTTCAGGCTTTCCACGTGCCTTCTCCTTTGCTTCTAGAGTTACATGCAAGTATAGCGTGGAGACGGGAGAGGAAGCTCAATGGATTTTAGATTACACCTGGCAATTACATTCGCAGAAAATTTTCTTAAGCTTTTTCATAAAATCGATTTGAGGGAAGTACCAAAAAAGAGAGGAAAAAGAAAGGAGGGGAAATCTGGAGGCCCGGGAGGGAAATCGCATTTGGCTGTGAGGCCACAAAATTCTATTGGGACACATATTTCCTAGCATAAGACTATACTCTCCTATAATCTAGAAAAGAGTTCATGCCTTGTCTACGTTTCATGGGCATTTTGCATTGTGGCTGTTGTTCTGTGGAATGCCAACATCTCATGTATTTCAGAGGCATTTGTAACTACAAACTTTGATAGCTAAGTTTCATTTTGTATAAGGGCAGAGAATATGGAAAATTCCACTTGTTCTCAGCCCCTCCAAGCTCTAAGCTCTTCCTCTCTAGTATGATCTTTCGTTTCTCCAATTTGGTGAATCTGCAGCCTGAAAGTAAGGTTTTGACAGAGATTTTAGAGTATTTTTATTAAAATGAAAATTGTTGCCATGTTCCTAATAATGAGCACATTTAGGTTTTAATATTACGGCATCCCTCACCCTTGGTAGTTAAGTATATACCAACAAATTTAATATATAACATATATTTTATATGGTCATACTCTTTATAATCTGTCCAAGCTCTCATTTGGTATAAAACAAATTTTATGTGGCCTATGTAGCCGCATTTGTCATACTCCATCCAATATTTCATGTGCCTTGTCTTTGCTCCATAGTTTCCATACATTTCTACCACAGCTTTTTCAACTATAATTTCTGACAACAATCCCTCATCATTTATACTTCGATAGATGTACATACCCTGTTTCAAGCTTCTATTTTGGAACAAGTAGGCAGGGTACCAGTAAAGACTGTGGAAATTGGCATTACACCTACTGAATGCAATTGCTTGAAAGACCCTAAAGCCTTCTTCACAAATCCGTTATGTACATATCTTGCAACTTTTGCATTCCAAGAGATCGCATCTCTTGAGGCATTCTGTAAAATAGTTCACAGGACTTGTTCTGCTCCCTCCTTCTCTCTGCAGCTATTGTTTACCATGGCAGTTGCAAATTCAACATTTCACAGAATTCCTCTATCCTTTGTACATTTTTTGCAAACATCGCATTTCATTAATTGGAAACAAAACTATAAACTCAGTGAATTTAGGGGTAAGAAAGGAAGTTATGACGTGTAGTTAGAGGGAAGTTTTAGATTCATTTGTGCCACGTATATTATAGGAAAAAGTTAAGGAAACAGTTGTTGAATGGTAAGTGAAATTATTACCTTAAAATTCCTCCCAACTCATTGGATATAGATGAAATTCTTTTAGCAATCTAATGTGTTTAGTTAGGACTGCCTATGCCCATGGTTGTAGTGCAATGATTATTTTGTGTGCTTTATTTATTTTTATTTAATTGTATACTTGAGTTGTATAAAGATCAAACATCTAACAATCATTATTTCAGATTGAAGTGTCATTGACATTATCTAAGGTTGCAAGTTCCAATAACTACATGTATACAATCTTGAGATGAAAAATTTATCAAGTAAACAGTACATCAAATGATGTAATTGGTCTAAATCCCCATCTCCCCAGCTGCAGCAAAAATATAATATAATATATGCTCTACATATTAATTCAGCTGTAGTAAAATATAATATAATATATGTTGTGCATGTTATTGAAGTAAACAAAAAGAAATTAAGAATGCAATAGAAATCATTTGCAGCATTAATAGATGATATATAGTTAGTTACTTTCCCAACAACATATATTACTTAAAATAAAATAGAAAACAGTTTTCTACTTCCCTCTTTGAAATACGAGTCTAAAATACCTTTTATTACAAAAAGCTTAAATTCAAGTGAGCCAGCTTTTTAAACGTTAGTTTAGTTGGCCAATAAACTATAAATCCAAGTGATTATAAACCTCCTTTTGAAACATAATCCTTTACCACTTAAATATTAAATATTAATAAGGTGAGTGTGGACTCAGTAATAAATTGAAGTCTACTAATTAAAACAAAAATAAAATCTTGGTACTTGGAATTAGCATGCCCCCTTACAAAGAAACTTTATAAGTTTTAAAGATAAAAAAAAAAAAAGTGGGAGATTCTTTTAAGTATGTTAAAATTTATGTTAAAGACAGATCATCAATTAAATAAATGAGGAATTAATTAAAAGAAAAAGAAAGGTAGGGATTATATATTTTATATTTAGTTTAATTTATATTTAAATTCATATTCATATCTAGATAACCATATATTTATTTTAGTATTATTAAGATTAAAGTTAATTAATAATAAAAAAATTATCGTGTGTATTAATGAATAATATTTATACAATATTATTTATGGTAAACATAATATTCATGATAATATATTTTTTTTGTTTACTTTAGTTTTCTTGGAGTAAAATAAAATATATAGAAAGTAATGTATATGAAGATGTACAGGTTGTATTAGGGTTCGAGAATTAAGAGAATATTTGTATGCTTGAAAATAGTCAATCTTATTAGATTAGATAATACATGTCAATTTGCATCATGAGTAATTGATTAACTTTCTAATTGAAAAGTGCAACGAATGTCTATAAAACTAAGTAGTCTGTTGAACTGATATAATCAAATGGGTATCTTGGCTTGGCTTATATAAAGTTCCTTTGTTTGGAATTAATATTGGTCTCAAGAGTTTGTTAAATTGTGTCAAGTGATGAAAATTAAGATAGATGTTTTAAAATGATTCTTATAGTGGGGTACCAATAAGTGGTAGTGATTATCTTGAAGACTTTGTAAAGAATGTGTTATAGTTTAAGAAATGATATATATATATATAGGTTATTAGAAGAATTCAAAAATTAGATTTAGGTTATCATTGGCATTAAGTATTATTATGTAAATGGTTTAGCACGAAAAGTTAGGGTTTATGTAATAAGTTTTAGGAAAGGGGCTTTAATGTTTGCCCATGAATGAATTTTGATTTGATTGTTGTTCAATGTGAAATGATTTCTATTCTACGGAGTGATCATGTTCGTGATGAAAGTTATTTAATAATTTTGTGAGTACTCCTTTTGTGTTATTTCTGATTGAGGAGACTTTATGCATCGACTTTCTTTTAGTCATATTTTGGATGAGTTGGGAACCCCTAAATGTTTAAATCACTCCCCTTTGATAAGTTATGGGTGTAGATTGTTAGGATTTCTGAGGCAATGGGAAACCTGTCATGTGTTGCATTTTCTCATGATTAGACCTTTGTGATCCATTGATCATATTCTTTTTCTTGATCTCTCATGGGTGTTCCCTTGTTTAATGATTTTCCTTTCCTTTGGCTATGAATATGAGTGAGATGGGTCATGCCTCGCACGTGTATTCATTTTGTGGCCATTATGCTTGGTACTCCCTTGTTGTTGTGAGTCTTGTTTCGGAACTGTTTGGGAGAGTTTCCTAACAAGAAAAGTTGTACTTGTTTGATGTGTTGAGTTAGCCTTGTCTACTTGACCTTGTTTGGATGTGGATCCTTTCTTGTCATCTCCTAGCACGGGGTGTGGACCTTCCGGTCCACACGGTCGGGTGGAACGTGCTATGCACCCCATTGGGTTCCCATGATGTGATCACAATATAGAAGTGGACATAGAGTTCCAGAGCTCCACTTGGTTGTAGACTACTCCTCATTTTATGCCTTATTCTCCATTAATGTATTTATTCTTGTACTTGATGTACTCTTCTCGTTGTTAGAAGGGAAGCATTACATAATGTATTAATGTAATCATGATGTGTTGTATCTGTGGAAATATGCTCCACAAATGTATTTTGGAACTATGAATTGAATTGTAATAAAATGATGTATTGTTTCCTCTCTCTTGTTTATGGATGATTGTATGTTATCTTTATGTAATCTTGGTTTATATTCACTTTTGTAAAAGCTTACATTTTGTAATGACCATTATGCGTACCCCAGAGGATGTAGATAACTTTGTAAATGCATAGTTTCTCTTCTTATAATGTATGCACATATTCATCTTACACAATTTTTCCCTTTTAAAAAAAAAATTAGTGTGGTATTTTGTTGTCCTCCTGGGTCCACAATGCACTCTGGCATTAATCTCTTTGGTTAGCTTTAGGAAACTCGCACTTCAAGGCTAAATCATTCACACGGAAATCCCCTTCAAAACATATATCTGTTGTTTACTACAAGTATTCTGAACAATTGTGTAAGTCCCCTCATAAGAAAACAACAATTCACATCAAACCAACTGAGGGTGTTCCAAGTATTTCAGAACCTTGGAGTTGAACGTGCGATCTATCTCGCAATCTTAGCATTGCATTTTGATCAAGAGAGAATCTGAGTAGCCTTCGACCACTTTGTTCTCAATGATTGAAAGGGCTCATAAAATCACATCAACAAGACTGAATGAGAATACTTTTACAAAGTAGTGAAAATGGTTATCCACCTAGGTGAGATAGTTGAGACTCACACTGTCACTCATTGTGATCCGAGTACTAGTTTGAGATTGTGAAATAGCAAAGTTCTAGTTGTGTAGGACACAACACTATGCTCAGTTGGTAATCGTTAAAGGATACCCTACCAATCTCTTCTTAGAAGGGAGGGCCATCTATCTAATGATAGGTGTGCGGGGGACCGCATTATATCATGGTTGGTGGGAAAAGCCTGAGGATGTTTTTTTCTCCTCCACAAGAAGGCCGATGCACTAAAGATTTGAAAAAGACCTGACTCCTCGGACCTCTACTTCTATTTTGCAGTGCAAAAAGCTTACGAAGCTATGTATGCAATCAGGATACTTTTGAACTCAACATTTATATTTGCAATAAAAATGAAATTCCATGTGGAATATATTGTAACTTGTACTGTGATTTAATAATAAAGAAAGGAAAAATTTTATTGCATTAATCACATTTGTTACCTTGAATATTAAAGTGAGAATGGAAAATTTAATTTTACGCAAGAATTAGGGTTTATTACACAAACTCGCAGTACTCCATGGGACAGCCCATGTAAGCGGGTTTAGAAGCCATTATCAATTAATTATTAACCTACACAAAGTGAAAGTCAAAGCACAACTTGTTAGTTTTTGATAGAAAATTTAAAAACAAGCTAAATTAGATTAAATCAAAAGAGATTACTTTAAGTTTAAATTACTAAAAATCTATCACTAGATTCTAAACATTTTCATAACAAAAAAATTGGATTTAAAAAAAAAAAAATAACTAGGGTTTCAAAAAAGGAAAAATGTAAAAAATCCTCAAAAATTACTTCCCAAACCAAAGAAAATAAGCCAATCTAAAAAGATTGTAAGTATGTTATTTAACAAAAAGAGGATTCAAAACAAAAAAAATAACTAAGGTTTTAAAAAAAATTAATAAAAATGAAAAAATCAGCAAAATATGTAAAAAAATCAGAAAAATTCATAAAAAAATCTTGTTTTCATGAATCTAAATCTTGTTTTGATGAATCTAAATGCATTTAAATCATTTTCACACTACATTCAGATGATTTTTAAACATAGAACCAATAAGAATGAAGAATTTTTTTTAAAAAAAGAAAGAATAAAAAAAAAGAGAAACCCTACTTGGAAATCCAATTTGCCTTCTAAATTCGATGTAAATGCCCTTCAAATCTTGTCTTTTGGATGTAAAATTGCTGCAAATGAGTGCACAATGCCTTGGAGATGTTTTTTGCTGAGTCTGGAATGAGAATGAATGAAAAAAAGAAACTTAAAATTGCTTTTTAGCGGCTGCCTGGGTGTGTGAATGGTCGCGCGGGTTTTTTTCAAAAACTCACCGTACATTCTGGAAAAACTCGCCAAAAGTACGGTGAGTTTTTCTAGAATGTACGGCGAGTTTTCCAGGCGTACAATTGCCTAGAAAACTTGCCAAGCCAAAAAACTCGCGAGTTTTTGGTGAGTCTTGCAACTATGTAATTTAAACAATGTGACCCATTTTTAATAATTCATTTCCAGCTCATAGACCCCACATACCAGGTTAGAAAGGCTTCCAATTAGAAATAACTCATAATAGAAACTTCACTGTATCCCTTGAATACAAACTAACCAAACCCTGGTACAAGTGCAACAAATGTGCACCTAGAAAGTTTCAAATTCCTTGAATCATACAAGAAGAAATGGAGACAAGTTGCAAAGAAAAACATGAATGAGTCTTATATTTATTTACTAAATAACCAATACAATGTCATAGCAGAAATTTAACTCAAAAACACAATGCCCTTATTAAGTAGAGTTTCACATCAATTTGACATTACCAAAACCCAAACAATTAGAGACATGAACCTAAGGTTGGTTTAGAAATTTCCAACAGCTTGTACCCCAGAACCCAACAGCCTTTACCCTAGAACCCAACAACTAACCTCAAATGACCTAGAAATTACAATATAAAAAGAAGAGAAAAGACTTAGATTGAATAGTGACACATGTCACAAGCCAAGTCCTTGATGTGCAATAGAATCAAGCATAAAGGAATATGCTTCAGCATATTTAAAATCTCCTCCATTTGTTCCCACCTATGTAAACTAAGTCTAAAATTAACTTTCCAACTTTTACTTGCGTTTCACGTTCAACTTTTTAGCCCCGAGTTAAAATGTTTTTTCTAGCTTGATATTCACATTGCAGGTGAATAAAATGACTCTCTAGCACTTGCCCCTAGGCCAAACAAATGAAAACTCGGCATACATCAGGCATTTTGTCTTTCATAACTCCCCAATTTCCCTTTTCAAATAATTAGACATTTTGTCATACATTTTGCAAACAACCTATACGCCTTTATGTCTGCTTACATTTAAACCAATCCCGCCTCTTCCCCTAAAAACAAATTTCATCTCTGCCTCCTCTATTTGTAATAAGTTAATAACCACTTATGACAATGGCAAAAGCATGAATGTTGGCCTTACATTCTATGGTTTTGTTGTGTCCCCTCTCCTTACCTGACCTTGATGCTATTATTTTGGATCATCGAAGATATTTCTTAACACCAAATTAACAAAATAAATAAATTATAATTTTGGGGACAGGAATTGGGCCCATGAGACCTATACAAGGAAGGTATAAATGCAGGTTTGGCAATTCATTTTTGGGTACCTTATCTAAGATATTCTGTTGAGATTTTAAATTTTCAGATTTCATGCTGGCAAGGACGAAAATCTTTTATGGCTATTGAGAGCTTAGGATGAAACCCCTTCCTCTTGTTTATGCAATTTCATTGCAAACTGCAGGGTTGATACGCATTGGAGGTTTCTCACATTTGCAGGTGGAGAATTGGAAGTCACCATAAACCCTAGGTTGCCATTTTTCCTGGAGTTTAAGCTGTTTGAAGCAACATTAGAGTGTCAATTCATGGGCCAACTGGAAGTTGTGATCTTGCACTAGCAGTGTGCCATCACCGAACAACATCACACCTCATCCTGGACTGTCAATTGACCCTGTTTCGCTCTTGTGGGCTGTCATCACCACATCACATTGGTTTTTCCTTGGGAAAGCACAACCTACAGCTCCTAGGACAAGCAAAGTCCATTATTCTAGAACACTAGGAGCATCTATACACTGAAAACAGATAGTCAGCTAAAAGTTAGAGTGCTTCAGCAGGGCCAAACTCCAGTCGATCTGCCTGGTAGTGGAAGTTACACAGGCAACAGAACGTTCTTGACTTCAGGCACTCGTTACTCAAGCTATTTGGAGGGTTTGATAATGAGATTGGGGCATTATAGGTTCCTTTCACCCCAGCAAACAGATCTGGCCCAATCAACACCTATGGTTGCCACACACAAACCAATCATTAGCTGGCATATCCTCAAGGGTGTCTTCTAGGTGCCAGTTCCATCTACTTTGGGAATTATTTATTTTGTCGCAGACAGTCAAGCACTGTAATATGATAAATTTTATTTGGATATTAATTGATTGATCTTTGATGATGAATGAGAGTATGCTATAGTACTTCATTTCTTTTCTTGGTTCCTGTACTATTTGGTTGGAGAATTTATAACTGAGATCAGTGAATTGAGGCAAACAACAATCAGACCTGTTTTTTTTAAGTTTTTAATCAGGAGCAGCACAGGTTTGCACTTGACAATCAATTTCTCTGCTCCCTGGGCTTGCATAGGCTTTAACCAAGGTACTGTAGGGCATCACAATTGGTAAAACACCGCAAGTTTTCATCATATGGAATCAGTGGATTACCTTTTGTGCTTTTCTCAGTTCACAATTTGCACACTAAGCAGTGATGAATACATTACAGGTTTGAACATTATGTTTTATACCTATGGAATGAAGTGCAATCTGCAATACCTTGCTCCAACACAACTCCATAAAACCCATCACCTCATCAATAGCTACATATTCATTTGGTTGTCAGCCACTTCAATCTTTGACATCTAGGAACGGAAATAATAATGCTTGTTATTACACTTATTTTGTTGAAAACTCACTTCACTTCATCACCGTTGATTTCAGAGATTCAACACTGGCTTCCCTTCTTCAGCTGAGAATTTTTCATTGTCAATTATGTAGTTTGTGCAGGGCATTTTTGCTGGTGCCAGGTGTTTCACATCCTTACAAAACGTTTTGCACCCCATGGCTGGGCATGTTATCGACTGTTGGGCTTTTTTCCATGGCTGGGGTATTTTCTTGCATGCCTGGGTGTTCAACTGCTTGCTAGTGCATTTTAAAGTGTTTTTGGGTGTAGGATCTTACTGCTGGGGTGTGAGAAACCATAGCTAGGGCATTTTCGTTGGTTCGAACATTGGATTTTGCTGCTGGGGTGGTGTTGGACGTGAGCATTATTTGCTTGCTGTTGCACCTTGTTTGGCACATGTATTATGCTTAAAATATTTTAAAAACTCCCTGCTATGTGCCACAATTCTATTCCATCGCTGTTCTCCCTCATATTGCGGGTTTGGGTTGAAAAGACATGCCCAGAGCTGTGATGCATGATGGGAATGTTCATTTTGCAATTTAAACTGACTTAGAATGCAACATAAAATTATTGGACGCCTCACATATGAGTTTGAAACATTATAAATGTTTTCAATTTGCACTTCAGGCACATGTGGAAAATATATCTACCAATGACGGACACCCAACTCATAAATTGAAGAGTTGCCTTCACTTTGCACTTTAACACAGCACACAAAAAAAAGAAGCATGTGGATGCCCTCTTCATGATTTTGAAACATTATGAATGCCCACAGACTACCTAGAAACCATTGCATAGAAGAGATATATCCCAAGGTATGCTTTGGAATATTCTTCCAGCCTGTGCTGGTGTGATGTGAAGCATCCTTGCTACTTTAAAACTGAAATTTTAACATGCTCATGCCAAAATAGTTATGGGGTCTTAGAATAATATTAAATGAACAATAATATTAACCCCTTTGTCAAATTAAAACAGTAGAGAATTGTTCTAAATGTTCCCATTTAAAAAAAAAAAAATTAAACTGGTGATTAAAGCATTTACAAAAAAAGAACGGGATTTGCGCCACAAGTTCAAATTGGGTCCAAAAGCCACAAAATTTTGTGAGTAATTATAATTGCCAAGAATCATTGTGCAATCAACATCTTATCTAGGTTGTGAGCGTGTCAAAACACCTGCCAACAGGTCTTTCGCAGGTTGCACACCAACCTTCATTCCCCAAAACCACAAAATCCTTCTTTGGCTTCGTTGGTGGGTCCATATATATATCTTCTTTGGCTTCTCCATCGAGGAATGCAGATTTGATGTCCATGTAATGGATTTCTAAGTCCTCAATTGTACCAACAACAAGCAAAACTTGAATAGATGTGAGTTTAACCATAGGTGCAAATGTATCATGATAATCAGTACTTACTACTTGTGAATGGCCCTTGGCCACCAATCCAATCTTGTACTGATCAATGGATCCATTTGCTTTGAATTTTTTCTTGAACAACCCTTTGCACCCAACAGTTTCTCTCCCTAGAGGAAGTGTGGTTAAGCTACAAGTCTTGTTGGTCAACAACAACTTATATTCATAATTCAATGCCTCTTTCCACGTGCTACTTCAGGAAATTCAATGCTTCAAATAAGATATTAGGTTCAGCTGCAAAGGATGCTAAAGAAAATATGCACTGATTGGATTCCCTTACTTTAAGTGAAGGTTTTGAAATCCTTACCGAACTTCAAAGTTGCAGTGGAGATTCTGCATTTTCTTCATTGCATGCACCATCAGTTCCCTGTTCTTCTTCACTAGGTTGTGTGCCTTCTTCTTCATCATGACCTTGATCAATCTCTTGGTATAATGGATGCACTAAGTCAGTATGTAGATCAGCTGTAGAATGTTCATTGTCTCCTGCTTTATTCAGTATGCCCATGCTTTCATGAAATATGACATATTGGTTGATCATCACTAGGCATTTAGGGGAATCTGTTGGAAATATTGTCATTGATGTCAAAGGTGAATGAACGTGATAGTTGTTCTTGATGTCAAAGCTGGATACATCACAATTGAAACGAAGATAATACACGAAAGAGAACTAACAAGGCATGATCTTGGACATAAGAAATTTGTGGCTAAGGTTTGGAACTCGAAGAATATGGAAGAACAATTTTGAATAAGGAGCTTCGTCTCGAAGCCACATTTGATTGGAACAATTTGAAGAAAAATTGCCCATTTGAAGTCCAAAATGGAAAGAGAACTTAATGATACATCAACAGATAGTGGTGTTCTTATCAAGACAATTAATGATGCATTCCAAGAGATGAGCAAGCTACAAGCTGAAGCAGATACTCATATATCAATGAAGCATGTGAGGGATCATTATGGTGGCTCTCGTGATCAAAGAGTATGCTAAGGAATCACATATGCTGAAGGATATTTAGAAAAGGATTAGTTTGTTACATACCTTACATTGAGACTATGAATTTGGTTATGTATATTTGGATGCAAAGTTAGTTGCAAGTAACTGTTTTCATGTGAATGAAATTAAGAATAGAATAGATGTTTAATTTATCGTAACTGTAAAGTTAATGATCTTTTATGGCAAGTGAATTCCTTGTACACGTGAAATTGAATGTTTTCAAGAGTTGATATTTAAATACGTATTTATATAGCCGTTGTGAACATTCTAACCATAATACCTTTCAATGGATGTAGGACTGACACCGCCGCGATGGAAAAGGGGATGTCATCAGGGAGAGGTAGTGGTTAACAGAGGATCGGAAACTGTCATCTCGCCTTGAGTCAGTGTAAGACAAGGAATCAAAATTGTAACTTGGCCATTTATAATTTAATATAATTATTCATAAAATAAGTCAATTAAATTTATATATAAATCAATCTTCACCTTGTAAGAGACATCGATTGGTGATAAAATAATTGATACAATTAAAATATTCAATTCCATCCTCTTAGTTGAGCAAATCAACTTGGAATATATTTTAGAGGATGTTAAATATTTAATTTAATAGTAACAAAGATGTTGGGTATTGACCTCTTGAAGGGGATATCTTTGAATGATGTAATTGAAAATTAAATAATTTGAATTTTTGCTTTAGTGAAATCGGATCTTGGGAAGAGGTAATTCATCTTGGATCAAGTTCGGGAATTTTTCATTATTTCTTCACTTTCATCGTCGAGCTCTCTTTTTCTCACTTTTTCGACCTTCTGAGTTTGGAGTTTGGAGTTTTTCTGGAAAAGATTTTCCTTGCTTGTTCGGAGATAAGTCTTTTGGATCTCGTTCAAACTTTACCGCACTTCTCATACCCATTCTTCATCCTATCTAAAATTTGTCTTTGTATCTTGGTCCGCTTTTATTTTGTCATTCTTTCCATTCATCGGCGACCCTCCATAGTCTTTTTCTTCAACATCTTTTGAAGGAAGCTGTGTGCGTGGGAAGTATTCAATTTCTTAAATTTGAATTATTACTCCTGTAGCAAAAT
Source organism: Sequoia sempervirens (assembly GCA_007258455.2). Taxonomy (NCBI): domain Eukaryota; kingdom Viridiplantae; phylum Streptophyta; class Pinopsida; order Cupressales; family Cupressaceae; genus Sequoia; species Sequoia sempervirens. The sequence goes on along the minus strand of VDFB02181144.1, from coordinate 5,029 downwards.
TCTTCCCTTGGTTTGCGTCTCCAGTGACGGTTCTTGGGCTCACGGGTTCTCCATAGAATTGGAGGATTGAAGATATCTGAAATCGAGGAGCTTATCAGGCACGTATGAATCTTTAAAATAATCTATAGCTTGGCTTGAAAACTCCAATATGATTCTGTTTGAAAATATTTCTCTTCTTAATGGAATCCCGAGTCTAAGGACTTGTTAGTTTCGTCTTTGTTTTGAAAAGATTTATTTGGAATTCATGTAAAGCGAAGTTTACTCCTTGGCTGGAAATCGATATCATCATGGTTCTTTTCTTGACAAAATTTTCTGTATTATCTCTCTGGTCGAGTTTGAGTTTCTTTTAGACCCTTTTTACATCTGTCTTGGTTGGTCTGGGGAAAACCGAATAGATACGTTTCCTCTTCATATTAATTTCAACCTTGAATCTTTTTTTGAAAAGCTCGAACCTAACCTGTAGGACAATGTTGTCCAGAGATATATGGGAATATCAAATCATGACAATTTGAATGGGAACAGATTATGAGTTCTCTTGTGACTGGAAAATTTTACTTAAGATTCCTAGAGAGGAATGAGCTTGTTTTAGCCAGACAATCTTTTCCTTTAAACTGTAAATCTAAAAGAATTAAGTCTCTGCTTAAGACCCTGCTGCAAGAGGAACTTGGAATGCAAATTTAATATGGGTATATAAGGGAACTTAACCGTCTTAAAAGTTAAACCTTAAGACGACAATGATCATGTCGAGCAAGGGGGAGAGCGCTGATGGCACAGGAGTGCCAGATTTGTAAAAAGAAATCCTTGGCCCAGGTACGATGCTAGATTCAACATCTGTCAGCCATCAAAGACCAGATATACCACTGGTCATGGACCTTCATTGGGAGGTAACTTAGTAGGTAATGTCCCGAAAAAATCTCCGTTTTTCGACCCGCCAGCCCTCTCCATAACCGGTGAGGCTGCAAGGCAAACAGTCTTCAGGCTCTCGGCGATGCTTTGCCTCAGGTTGGCTTGATTTACTCCTGGGCTAATTTTCTGTTTTCTCGTGAGAGCTTCAGTTGGTATGTTTTTCTTTTGGCATTCCTCGAAGACCTTCAGAATTTACTTCATTTTAGTAAATTCTATTTCCTCGGGCAAAGGTTTTGTTGTTCCTTCTTACACAAATGGCTTTCCTCTTCAGTCGACTCAGTTGGTTTGATCAATTTTGGCCTTGGGATGCATTTTCGGAGAGATAAGTTCATTTCATTTAAATAACATTATATTTTAATGTTATATTACCCCTTGGCCTAATCTCTTAACTTAATGTTTTATTAAAAGGTGGTCTTTAAGGGGTGGCACCTCATTGAGGTAAATTTATAATTATTAAGGTCAAACTAAAGCTTTAAGTTGGACGCCTATATTGAGGAGATGAATTTCATTAAAGTCAAAATTGAAGCCTTGAAGAAAGTGACGCCTTTTCTTGGAGGGAAAAGAATTAGGGTTTCTTGAAGCTTCTGGAAGGGTCTTCACAAATTATAAAAAGGCGCCTTGGGTCTTCACTTGGTTATCTTTTGTCTACAGGAATGTTATGCTGCCGGATTGGCTGTGGGATTGCTTCGAGGAATGTAAGCCTCCTAGCTTGGCATTGCTTCTCGCTTGAGAGATAGCGACTAGTGGTGAGACAGGGTAGTTTGAGTGATTTGTAGTGGGATTTCTGCATTGTAGTCATTGTGTGGCTTTGTAATTCAGTTTTATGCATATTAGTGAAATTCTGGAATTGCATATTCATTACAGCAGATTGTTATTTTTATTCATAAGTCAAAAAATACAAAAAGAATCATTCTGGGCGTTGTTTAGATCTCTTTGTCTGTGAGGGGCGACCCTTTTCCTTAAGTTTCAAAATTTTTAGTGAAGCATTGAATTTTTAAAGTCAAATCGCCCTCTTGCTGGGCTGTACCATCTGGTTTTGTCTTGGAATTCGTGCATAAAATAAATAGGAACTTTTGGGTCAATTTTGTGTTCCAATATTGGGCGCCATCATCTTAGGATCATATTGCATTTTGTCTCGTGAGATTTGAGTGAGTTTGGAGTGAGTTGTGAGTAAAATTGTGAGTTTCAGGGCTGCTGTTCATACATGTGAAAAACAGGACTGTCATAAATCAGATTGTCAAGTTGGTCTTTATAGTGGAGTTTCTGATCTAAGCTTTATTATTCAGTGAAGGAAAATCTCTGGTCATATTGTTGTATTTTATTTAACTCTTGCATTCACTTCATAGCAAAGCGCATTCTATCATAAAAGTTGTGTCGCAATCAGTACCGGCTGCAAGATTTCTCTTAATCTTGCTTTTATCATGTTTTGTAATGATTACTTTTACATCAGTTGCTTTGTAATTTTTTATCTCCCATTTTACATGGTTTCATTTCCATACACCGATTGCGCACATACTTTGGTGTGTTGAGTTTGTTTCTCGCTATGTAGGGATCCTTTTCCTCACCACATGCTCTCGCTACGTCACGACGATTTCTTGGTTAGGAGTTCTTGTATCAGCATTTCTCCTCGCGAAGATCCCTCCTACCATGCGTTCATCACTTGGCCATTCTTGGTTAGGGAGTTCCTTCCGCCTCTATTTCAGTATATTCAGATCCTTCACCGGGTCGCTCACACCTTTGCCCACACGGGATGTGCTCTGGGTGTACACTCGTTAGAGCTTTTCAGCCTCAAAGACGCTTTCTTTGGTTTCTAGAGCCAACCCCTAACGAACACTGCGGTATTGCTCTCATGCATTGTAATTTTCGAAAATTTGGAAAAATTTCGCGTCTTTAATATTTTCAGAGGGGGTTCCTCGACGAGGTATACAGGGTCTGACACCGTGCCGTGAGGCATGCATTTTATCGATAAAAGAGATCCTTGTTGATTGCCCTCGTGAAGGGACGGGTTCCTTTAGTTGAAGGAACACGGGAGACCAGTAGGTCTTCGGTTGGGCGATAAAGCCCTTGATGATATCTTCTTTTCCCATGATGACTGTATCAAGATCAAGTACTTCAGCTCTCAACTGTAAACTCTTGAAACCCTATTCCCTCTCTAAAAGTATTTGCAATGATTACTTAGTGTAAAATGATAGATGTAATTTTATTTGGAAGAAATGAAAAGTTAGTTAAGTTCGTTATATTTCTATTATTGGAAATCAGTAGATGTTCTTTTTAGTTAATTCAGTTAGTCATTTCTTTTTAGCTGAATTGCAGTTTGAAATTAGTTGAAAATTGAAGGTTATGAAAATTACTTTATTTTGAAATTCTTACCGTTTAAATGAAAAGTGAAAATCCTAGTTTTGTAACAAGTTAGTTACATTTTCAGTTGAAAGTAGTTGGTTAGCTTTCCTTATTTAACTGTAGAACAGTTAGTGTATTACATATGGTATCAGAGCTACCAGGTTTGGCATTGAACCTTGGGCTCGTCATGCAACCTAGTAAACTAAAATCTATCCCTTGGTGTTTTTCCAGGATGTGGATACGGAAAACACCTCGAAAGAAGGTCCAAGATCCGATATCCAGACGGCTATGGAAAATCAGACTTCAGTATGATTATTCCAAATGCTCTATGCCTGCAGACTTAGAGACCATGGCTGAAGCTCTAAGGAGACTTCGGTGAGAAAGAAAGAAGTGGACACCTTCCAGTAAGGAAGCTGTTAAAGCAGCCATCCTTGCTGAATTAAAACAAACTAGCACTGTGAACCTGAGGAAAACTGAAAACAAGTTGCCTGAATCTTTTGTAAACGGAAACCAACCTTTGGACTTGGACACCTAATCAGTTTGCAATGTAAACCTATCACAGGAAGTGATAGATGCCATTTTGTAATTAAACCTATCACAGGAGTGATAGTTATTTATGATCCTAAATCTATCACGGGGAGTGATAGTTATTCTTTTTGTAACAAGATCTATCACAGGGAGTGATAGCTATTCATTTTGTAATCAAATCTATCACCGGGAGTGATAGTTATTTATAATCCTTTTGTAATTGAATCTATCATAGGGAGTGATAGATATTTTGTAATCATTATTGAATGAAATCTATAAATAATTTGATAGCATATCGTGTTGAAATCTTTGTGCAAATGTTTATGCATCTTATTGATAGAATCATGTAAATGAAACCAACATAGACTAATAAATAATACCTAACTCTAGGAACCTCGTTGGAATGGAGAATTCCGGAAATGGGTTCAGAGGAGATCGAGACAATGATAACCCTATGGCCAAATTAGACCAACAGTTGAATTTAATGAGTGATACCCAAAACCGATTCCTAAATCTGGAAAGGAAAGTGAACAGACAGACTGATATGCATGAGGTTAGGTTTGAGACCCCTAGTGACCAGCGGGAAGAAAGTTCTAAAACCATAAGTCTGAGTAATAAAAGGAGCCAATTGGCTAATGAATTGGCCAAGGATATGCAAAAGATTAAACCTCCAAAGTTTGAGGGCTCTGCATTAGGAGATGCCGCGGAAGCTTGGCTAATTGAGATGGAGAAATACTTTGAGTTGAGAGATTACTCAGACACCTCCAAGGCCACCTGGGCAGCCTACTAGTTGGCTGGAGAAGCAGCAACGTGGTGGGAAACCAAAATAGCGAAAATGGGTCTTGAGGTGGCAGATGTGACTTGGGAGTAGTTTGTAAGAATATTCCGAAAACGATGGCTTCCATAGTTGTTCTATGATTAGAAAATTTTGGATTTTGAGAATCTTAGGCAAGGGCTTCTGTTCGTCAATCAATACTGGGAAAAATATACTCGGTTATTGAAATATGTACCTCAATATCAACAAGATGAAAGTTCATTTTGGGATTGAATAACCGCATTGAAGGTCCGGTAGATGTTCTGGCACCTCGTACAATGGATGAGGCTTATGAGAAAGCAGTTCATTAGGAACAAAGACTGAAGAAGGATGATTCCATCAAAGATAAGAATCATGGTAAGGACAAATGGAAACAATCTCATCAGAACTTCAAGAGAAAAGGGAATAAGAACAATCAGTATGATAACAAAAAGGATAAAA
>VDFB02181142.1:0-28849 GCA_007258455.2 Sequoia sempervirens | reverse complement strand
GACAAGGAGGTGGAGGGACAGATATAGCTAGCCTAGGGAGAGCGGGATGAGGCTCTCACACGGGCTAGGCAAGCAGAGGAATAGCTAGCCAACATAAGACTAGCCTAGGATGCATGGTAGCTGGAGAGGGGCAGGCTACAGTTGTAGAGGGATAAGTACTGTGGTGAGAGGGATGCAGCTCAAGCAATAGTAGTTGGGGTAGACAACACCAAGAGGGAGGCAGGATATTGGATGGGGGTATATTATACTGTAGTGTTAGATCTTGATCAAAGAGCCCCTCCATATATTTCAATGCATAGAAAGAGTGCAGGGCCCTCACGGTCAAGAGAATCAAGGAGGTTGAGTGGCTACATGGGGCCACTAGGAGGAGGAGGTTGGAGAGGTGTGCCAGAGTCACCTCAACATTCTAACGAGACTAGTAGTAGATAGCGAGGGATAGGCATGGAGATAGGTACCCCAATTTTGACAAATACGTAGGTGGCAATGTATAGATATGGAGAGCTCATGTATAGACTCTAATAGATGATCATTGATTCTTTGTATTCATCCATTCATATGATATTCATTTGTACATGGTTGGACCAGTAGAGTGAGCTCTACATATACCATGATGTACTTCTTGTAAGGTTGTTTGTGCTTCATTAGAGTTGAGACATCGAAGGATGGTGCTATCTAAATTGTGGTGGTAAAGGGTATCTCTAATGATGGCATACTTGGATGCTTGTCAGATAAAGGTCTTTCGTTGGTTAGAGGACAAGTCAAGAGGGATAATTTGGTCATGCAAGTAACTGTAAATGTCTTTGTACCAAGGAGATTCAAGACCAACAAGCTCACACACAAGTTTGGTTTTGGGGACATTGAACGTAGGGATCAATAGTTGTTCTACCAAGAACTCATATTGTGGTGTATTGTTGGGAATGTCCAAGAGAGATCCAATTGTAGCCATTACGTCAGTTGCTTTGTTCTGGATTCTTGGGATCTGTTCAAAATAAATGGCATCAAAGTGTAATCTGAAACTATCTACCATGCGCTTGTAGGGCATCAATTTCTCATCCTTTGTGTCATAATCATCATTAACTTTCTTAATCACTAACTGAGAATCACCATAGACTTGAAGATCTTTGATTTTCCATTTTATTACCATTCAAAGTCTTGTCAATAGTGCTTCGTATTCAGCTATGTTGTTTGTGCATGGAAATGTTATTCGAAATAACTTGGGAATGGAATCTCCTTAAGGTGTGATGAACAAAATACCAGCTCCTGAACCATGACTTGTGTAAGATCCATCGAAGTATAGCTTCCATGTTGGTTTTTCTATGACAAATATTGATTCATCTGGGAAATCGGATATCAAAGGATGATCTACTTTAATTGGTGCATCTGCAAGTTGATTAGCTATCACTTGTCCTTTTATTTCCTTTCAATTAGCATACTCAATATCATACTCACTTAAGATCATAACCTATTTAGCTAGTCTTCTTGTCTGAGCTGCTTTGTTGAGGAGATTTTCAAAGCAGCAATTTTGACAATCAGTTTTTTCTTGTGATTCAACATGTAATGCCTCAACTTTTATGCCACAAATACCACTACTAGGCAGGCTCATTCAATAGGTCTATAGTTCAATTCATATCTGACTAAGGTGTGACTGACATAATAAATTGCCCATTCCTTGCCATCATTGTCATTTTGTGCCAACAATGCCCCCAGTGTGGATGTAGTTGTTGTTACATACAATATCAAATGTCTTCCATCAATCGGAGGCATAAGAACTGGTGGAGTTAGTAGATAATTCTTGATTTGATCAAATGCTTCTTAGCACTTCTCTATCCAATTGAAGGGAATTCCTTTCCTTAACAGATGTTGAAATGGATGGATCTTGTCGACTAATTGAGCAAGGAACCTATGAATTGATTGTAATCTTCCTTGTAATGTCCTCAACTGACTGATGTTGGTTGGAGGTGGCATGCCCAAGATAGATTTTACTTTGGTGGGATCAACTTCTATTCCTCTACGAGAGACAATATATCCTAGGAGTTTTCCTGATTAGACCCCGAAAACACATTTCTTTGGATTCAGCTCGAGTTGGTACTTTTCAAGTCAGGTGAAGATCTTGTCCAACACTACTAGGTGATTGCTTCATTCTACAAATTTTGATAGAATGTCATCAACATAGTCTTCCATGAGTACATGCATATAATCATGAAAGATGGTAGTCATGGCTCTCTTATATGTAGCTCCAGCATTCTTAAGCCCAAATGGCATGACATTCCAATAGAAATTTCCCCAAGTGCATGTGAAGGCTATTTTCGGTTGATCTTCAGGAGCAATTCTTATCTGATTGTAACTCGAGAATCCGTTCATAAGTGATAGTATTTCGTATCTAGCAGTAAGGTCTACTATGATGTCAATGTTTGGGAGAGGAAAATCATCTTTAGGACATGCTTTGTTGAGATCTCTGAAATCTATTATTACTCAAATTTGACCATTTGGTTTGGTGGTAGGGACAAGGTTTGATATCCAATCTACATAATCAATTGAATGAATGAATCCAACATCTAGTAGTTTCTTCAATTCCACCTTACCCAAGAGTGCAATCTATGGGTGCATTTTTCTTAGCTTTTGTTTGTATGGTTTAGAATTTGGTAGCAAAGGTAGATGATGTAGAACAAGTTCGGGATCCAATCCAGCCATATCGGCATATGACCATGCAAAATTGACTAGTCTTTTTGCAAAGAATTTTATAAACTCAGGTTTTTCCTTGGTGGTCAAAGATGTTGCTAACTGTATGATTCTGGAGTTGTCTTGTGTTCCAATGTTCACTTATTTTGTTTCTTCTATTAGCAATGGCGATCTCTCTTAGTCTATTAGGATACAATCTAGTCCTCCATCCTCAAGCACTTCAGAGAGGTTTTCACCTTTGGATACGTCCTTTATTTTTACTTTTTCACGATCAGCAGCTGCCTTTCAGTTTTCACCTGAAGACCTATTACTTTTATTTTTTCTTTTTTCATTTTCATTTTTGCAACTAGAGGATAAGATAGCCTCACCAAAATATGTTGCATAATTGATTTCTATAGAAAATCCAACCTTATGATTCTCACTCAGTATTCCTTCATGAAGTCCCATGAACTCGACAATTTCTTCAGCATTCTTGAAAGTGTCCAAACTTGGTGTTTCTTGTTGATCCCAATCTATGAGTTGTGGGTAGACAAGGGGTAAGCCATCATAAATATTTTCAAGGGTCATTGTGTAGGCTGATAGGTTAAAAAAAGAGGTAGATTCATCAGGTTCCCATGAGGCAGCATCAATGGTTTCCCAAAAGTGTTTGATCCATTCTCCTCTTTTCAATGGAACTCTTGGATGAGGATTTGGTGGGTTCAGCGAGGAACCAATGGTAATAATTTGACTAAATGTGTCCTCAAGGGAAGGCTCGTTAAGTTTTCCAAATGGTTTTTCAAGGGCCATAAAGGTAGTGGAGGATAGGGAATCCCATTCATATTCATTGGAATTAGCATCATAATCCCAAGAGTCCTCATATGTCTCGATTTCATCTGAAGCATCAATAAACTCTCGCAAAGGTAACCTAATACCCCAGATAGTCACTTTTATTGGTACGAACCCAAATCCTTGGTGCTTTAGTAGTTTAAGAGGTTGTAAGGGCTCCAACATCCCTTTTTTTTTAAGCCAAGACCACCGTGTCCATCATATCCTTGTCGTTTCATTATTTGGAACCCTTTTGGATACTGTTCAGCTAGAAATTTCTTAGATTCAATAACCTCCTCATCTTTGTATAACCATGTGAGAATTTAGTCGTCCAAAGACTCTTTGGCTAGCTCCCTCCATTTAGTGAAGGTGGTAGGGGGATTACAAATGATTACTTTGGGTTGCACGGGATGCAATTTTCCATATGACTTCGGTGATCTAGGTAGCTTTCCAATGAAAAGGAGACTCTTCATATTGTATTCTCCACATCCTCTTTCCTGGATCTGGATCTTAGGTGTGGAAGGTGTGACGAATGGGGTGGATAATTTTACAAGGGAAGATGGGTCAATGTAGCAAGATAGAGTAGTTGATGAAGTGGAAGGTGTGGCCTCTTGATTGATTGGCACTTGATGTTCAACAGTTCCTTTTAGGTTTGAACAATACTAAAAAGGATCTATGTCACTTGGAATAGTAATTTCAATACCATTGTATGGGAATTTGAGGCATTGATGGTAGGTGGATGGAATATCCCCTGTGGCGTGAATCTATGGGCAGCCAAGGAGAAGATTGTAGAGCAAATCCAAATCCAAGACATGAAATATTGTGTCTTGTATTGTTGGGCCAACTCTTATAGGGAGTGAAATCACACCTTCAGATGAATACTCAGCATCATCATAAGCTTTGATCATAATTTTCTTGGTTTGGTCTATACAATTCTAAGAGTACCCCAATGCTTTCACCAATTTTAGTGATCAAATATTCAAACCTGCTCCACCATCTACTAGGACTCATCTGATCTTGTGTTTATTAATGCATACTTATAGGTGTAGGGTGTCGTTATGATCATATTTTGGTGTGGAAAAGTCTTTCTCAGAGAAGGTGACATGGTACAGAATAGCTAGGTATCCAACCATGGCCTGAAATTCATTGACATCTAGATTAGTGGGTACGGATGCCTCTTGTAATGCTTTATCGAGGATAGCCCTATGTTGTGGGGATATGCGAAGGAGCTCCAAGATAGAAATTTGTGTAGGTGTTTTTCCCAACTGATCCAAGCGATAATATTGGCTTTTTGGCTGTGAATTAGAAGGAGGTCCTAGAATAGTTATCTTGGTTCAGTGGGTGGTAATAGCATATTATGAACTTGGCTTGTTTATGGTAATAATAGCAATGTGATCATCAAGGGGTCTAATGTTAAGGATAATAGTGTTGTAATCATGTTTGATGGTGGCATAATTGGCATTATTGTTATTCCCTGAACTGGAGGCTTTTCCTTTATCATGGTCTTGCAAGGGAGTTTTGAATATGGTATGATCAGCATTAGTTTTTCCTTGTGAATCTCCCACCAATATCCAGTCCCATTTTCAATAATGTCTTGAATGATATTCTTGATCATCCAACATCTAGCTATTTTGTGTCCTTTTCCACAGTGGTATTCATAGTAGTCATCTTCTTTCCACCAATCAGGTTTGATCGATGAGGGTTCATAATTTTTGGTTTATAGTAGTGTGATGACATTAGACTGCAAAAGTTGTTTGAATATTGATTTGATAGGTTCACCCAATTGATTTTATGTTCTTTTGGGGTAGGGAGGACCTCTTCATTGTGTGCAAACCAATCTAGAGTTGGCCCCATAAGGCTTCACTGGAATAGTCTCATCAAATAGGTAGGATCATATGAGACTTCCATACATAATGTGTTGAATTCTTGAATGTGCTCCATTGGATCCCCTGTCCCCTTATACTTAGGAAAAGGTAGCATTGTGAAATGAGGGGGAAAGGGCAGATGTACAAGTTTTTGTCAAATGGAAAGGGGCACAATTCCTCCATGAAATGGGTCTTCTTGTTGGTCCCCAATTGCATATTTTCCATTTGTTGTATCAATGTATTTGCAAGAGACAGTGTTGCATTGTTTTGGTTTGGTTTCATGATGTTGGTTTAAGTTCATATGTTGGATTTGAATTAGGGTTGATGTTTTATGACGTGGGACCTTGTTTTCCATATTGATGTATGTTGTTTGGGATGAAATTGGCATTTAGGTTTGTTCCAAAGGTCATGTTTGCATTTGGTATGGTGTTTTGGAATTGAGGTGTAGACCCTTGGTTTGTTTCTTGGTTTTGAAAATTTGGTCCTTGGCTTGCATTTTGAAATGGAGGTGTAGGTCCTTGATTGATTTTTTGACATGAAGGTGTATGCCCTTGATTGGTATTTTGAAATGAGGGTGTAGGCCCTTGATTAGATTTTTGGAATGATGGAATGGACCCCTGATTATTGTTTTGATTTGGGATCCTTCGTGAGACAACATGAACCTTTCTAGATTTATTTGGTTGGTTTTGATTGGATGAGGGTGTGCTTTGAAATTGGAATAAAGGACCATGGTTTTTGTTTTGAAGTGTAGGTATAGGACCTTGTGACGTAGAGCCTTGATTGGTTTTTCGAAAAAGAGGATTTGTGAAGGTCTTACCCATGGAATTTGATGAGCTTCCAATTGTGAAAGTTTGTCCTTGTGTGGTTGTAGAGGTCACTTTGTTTCCAAATATAGGGATGTTATGGATATGTGTGGTAGTGGTTTCCATGTGTGTTGTTGTTCCAAATGGTATGATTGACATTTTTTGTGAAGAGGGCATCCCTAAGGAAAATGGATTTTGGTTATCTTCTTGTTCTACAATGGTTGATACATCAAATCCTTTTGGGAGCTTGGCACCCTTTTTAGCATAGAATAATATATTAGGACTAGCACAACAAGTTGATCAACCATGCTTAAAACTCTTGGATCTTGGTAAGCTCTTTCAATTTCTTGAGGAGTCAATTTCTTGTTGGATTCTTCTAGGTTTAGGTTGTCCCATGTGTCAGTTTGGTCTCTTTGTCGTGTGTCTCTTGGAGGTGTGGAATGATTTGAATTTGTTCCAAGGGTAGTGTCATGAAAAGGGTCACTTGCAAAATCCATTTCCTTTCTTTTGGTTTGTGACCTTGTTTCAACCATGTGAGACTTGCAAGTGGGAAGGTAATGCAAGATGGTGATGAAACTAAACTATTTTTTATATTTTCTCAAATATAAGGATGCAAGGTATTATGCAAGGATGATAATGACCAAAGGATGAAGCTAAATGAAACTAAAGGTGACTAAGGATGCTAAAATTTGGATTAAGTAATGATCAAGGATAATGATGAGGAGACTAAAATGATGCTAAGTTGGATTAATCAAAGACGATGTGCAACTAAAGATCAAGATGAAATTTAAACTATGTTTTTGGTATTTTTGGGACAAGGATGCAAAGTGAAAGTGCAAGTTAAATGCAAGACTAAAGATTGAAAATATGGTGATTAATGCTATGGTTAAAGGTTATGATATGAATCTAAATGAGACTATGATGATACTAAGGGTATGAATTCTAAAATTTGAGACAAAGGATGGCAATCAAGCTAATGTAGGCCCAAGATAAAAAAATCCAAATGTCATTGACCTTTATGATCATCAAGAGGATAATTTTGACAAGGTTGAGTCAAGGCTAGGACACAAGCTTAAGACTCAATTTTGATAAGGTGATAATGACAAAGTTTGATAAAATGGAGGATTAAGTTCAATGAAAAAATGGATAAGCAACCAAGGACTTTCCAAAAGCTCAATGGTCTTCCTAAGTCTGAAATTTGAAAGGTATATGCAACCTAAGGTCTCAAATAGATTATGCAAAGGTAAGGATGCAACCTAAAATACAATGAGATCCTAAATGGTAATACTGGAAATGACTAGTAAAATCTTGCAAGTCTCTGGTTTAGCTATCAAAGTCACTGTGAAAATGATTTGATTGATCTAGAACAAGGATTTTGATAGTTTTTGGTTATCAGGAAATTGTGGCTCTATTTTATGTAAATGTGTTGTTTCAGGTTGTGGGTTTCCAGAGTACAATTGCGGTTCAAGATTACAGTTACAGCTTTGTTTTCTTCAAATATGGTTCCAAAAGAAAATTGTGGTTTTCCAATTATCAATTGTAGTGCAAAAATATAGTTGTGGCTCTATTCTTAATAGTTGTAGTTCACAAAATGTTGTTTTTGACAGTTTGATGATTTTAACCTAGTTTTGATTTGGATTTTGGCTATTTTTTGATGAAATTTGATTGGAAAACACATAATATAGTATCAAGCACTTGTTTTTGGTCTAGTTTTGGATGTAAAAAATTTTAAAAATAAAGAACATATAGACAACAATGCACAAGCCCTATGGTTGGCAAGGAAACCATTGGTTGATATATCCCCACTTGGATTTCTCCAGCCACTTGAACAAGGTGGACAACTATAGACTTGGTGGCACTGGCTCCCCTCCATGGCACTCACTTCCTCAGCTCACCAAGTCTCATTCCCCCAAGGAGGAATTCATGTCTCTACAAAATCTCAGTGAAGATGTGGGGAACCTTCAGAGGTCCGACCTCTTGCGATCAATGAGCGTATAAAAGGGTTTTTGGAGACTAACACAAATTATCTTTTAGTAAGGGAATCCATTCAAGGTGTCCATACACATGGAAAGATTATCTCAATACTATGGTGAGTCAAGAGGCCTCCCAATCCTTTCCCTAAGGAAGGATTTTAACATAGCTCACGGGGCTACTGAGGGTGACACTTGTCAATATGACACATTCACACCCGTTGCTAAATGACTTTCCTCAAGAAGCACATTTTTTTATAGTGGCTTGGAAGAGCTGGGTTTTAGCTTATTACACTTGGTTCGTTCCCACCTTTTGAAGCAGGGTGGAAAACCCTCAAATAAAAGGTAAACAATAGCAAGGAAGTGCAATTTATTCCTGATCTCCCAGATCGCACGGAGCGCAAGGAGAGAGAATACTTTGTGCCTTTTCCTCACACTCACATGCGGTTCATTTTAAGCACCAAATCCAAATGTGTGGTGTGATTATACAAATGCCAAAGAGATTATTTTGATCACTCAAGATCACTGAATGGTGCGAGAGGAGAGCATATGCACTCTATGACACTTGCAAACCAGCAAACATGAAAGACACTTGTTGATTTTACCCTTGGCTTATGATTTGAAGACACTTGTAAATTTTAAACCAATGACATTTTATGCATGTATATTTTAATGCCCATGAGTGAAATATGCAGATTTTTGTTCTTTTTAAAACCTTATGAGTGAAAAATGCAGGTTCTTTTTATCCTTTATGATCCTGATGCATAGAAAACAAACAAAAGAAAATTTTCTTAAAATTGAAATAAAAGAGCTCAATTTTTTCGTTGTTTCTAAAGAAACAATTTTGGGAACTCCTTAACTCCAAATTCACGCGCTAAAAATAGAAAGTTAGCACACAAAAACCCTACTCTACTCAAAAACACAAAAGGAAAATAAAGAACAAACAAAAAACTAGAAATTTATACTAGACAGGTAGTTGCATTATTCGGGGCCGCAGATGCGTCGCTGTGTCGCGTCACGCCAGAGTAGTTGCATCATGATTTTGAATTCAAATTTTGTCACCCATGAATGCGTTGTTGCTTCTCACAGATGCGTCACTATTTACCAGTTGCATCATTTCTCCTATCAAATGCATCATTTCTTGGTAGTTGCATCACTACGTTTATCAAATGTGTCATTCCATATAGAAAATCTATAAAAACAAACAAAAAGTCGTACGAAATCTTGCAAAATTGTGTCTTCATGTCGATTTCACCAATGTAAGATGGGGGAAAACATTCTAGCCTAGATAAAGTGACAACCACAACACTTCTAAGCTAAAAACATCATCTAAACAAGAGAAAACAATCACAAAGGGAGAATAGACTAAAAGCATTCAAATAAAACACTCCCCATTGAAGTTTCTTCACTTCTCTTGTCTCTCTTATTTCTCCTTTTGCAAAATTTGCCCTCATATTTGAAGTAGAAGTTGTGCAATAACCTGCAATAGTAAGTAGAAATTTGGAGATAAAATGGTTGTTAAGGAAAAAATGGAGGAGAATGGCTTATTTTATAGATAGCCATTCGAACGGACAGACGAGATTAAACTTCTAGAAAGATGCCAAGATCAACAATGGAGAATTGATGCACCAAAATAATTATATTCATGGGAGGGCTATGACGCTGACGGGTATGACAAAGATTAATGAGCAAGTGGAGGGATAATGGATAAATTAAAATTTGAAAAAAATAATTAATTCATGAGAAAGGAATATTTGGCCAAGTGGAGGATAAATAATTCATTCGAATTATTTATTTGAGAAAAAGCGGAAAAGGGAGAAAATGGACATTTAATTAAAATAATTATTCAACCATTTTAATTAAATGGGAGGGAAAAAAAGAGACATTTAAATAATTAACTTAGATTAATTATTTAAATAGGGGGAGAAGTTACAATGGATAAATAATTTTGACAATTATTTAATCATAGAGGGATTGAAAGGCTAATGAATAGAAGGCGAATAATTAAATAAATAATAATTTATTTAATTATTGAAGAAGGGGATGTTAGTGACGCAATTAATTTATTTAATTGATCTGGATAGAATAAAGATTGGAAAGTGAATTAATTAAATAATTAAATATTGTTTAATTAATTGAGGAATATGGTTAGGGATAATTAAATAATTAAAATTATTTAATTATCGGAAGATGAAGACCAAGAAAAATGGTGCTTGCAGACTTAGGAAATTTTTTAGTGTCTACACCCACAATCAAATGGTCAAGCGGAATCAACTAACAAGACTCTTGAGAAAACTTTGTGAAAAATAGTAAGTAAACATAACAAAGATTGGCATACTCAACTAACTTATGCATTGTGGGCCTACCGTACAAGCGTTAGAACATCTACAGGAAACACTCCCTATAACCTTTTTTATGGTGTCAAAGCAATAATTCCCTTGGAGTTAGAGATTCCTTCGTTGTGAATTGCTCTTAAAGGGCTTATCGACAATAAAAGAGCAACGATTGCATTAGCTTGAAATGCTTGATGAACGGTGTATTAACGCTCTCGAGCATCTCCAAGCTTATTCTAGGTGAATGCAACATACTTATAATGATCATGCCATCCCTCACACGTTTAACAAAAGTGACTTGGTGTTGTATGAAAATTAGCGTAATGTAAATGCTCTTCCGAATGAAAAAGGAAAATTCAGCCCTAATTGGTTAGGACCTTATGTAATTAAGGAAAACTATGGGTCCAATGCTTACACACTAACGGAAATGGATGGTACACCTCTAAAAGAACCTATTCATGTCATGCATTTGCGTCAGTATTATGCATAACATCCTCTCTTTTGAATAGTGTGCTAAAGAAATTTTGTTAGATTAAGTAGATAGTGTTCTATTTTATTTTGCATTACTTCTTTCTTTGACAAATAGATCTTTATGTGTTGCCTAGGGGAAGGTGGGAGATTATTGATATGTGGTGACTAATCATGCAAATAATGAAAACCCAATGGAAGAATGCTTAGTTAAAGTTTGCGGACTAGTAATGAAAATACTTAGTTAAAAAAGGTTGGTGTTGTGACTTCTTTATTGCGCGATCGCGTCGAAGTAGAACTTTCGAACCTCATGTCAGGAGTTTCGAAGTTATGAAAACCTTTGACTTTCTGATCCCAAAGGAAATCGGGTGAAGGTTTAAAAGCTGATGGAAAGAGTACCAAGTTAGGAGATCAGGGGTTAGGAAACTTCAGAACCCCACGACTTGGTTAGAAAACTCTTGGAACCCACGACAAGCCAATGGAGGTAGGGACCACTCGGTAGTTTCACTATTCAAAGTGGTAATGGTAGCGATTAGAGTGATCCAACGGTGCCATCTAACCCCACGCCTCTTGTGGTGGGTCTCGATAGACTCCTGCACTGGGTGTGTGGGATTGGCTAAGTGGTGTATGTTTTTTGACTCGGTTGACTCATGGATTATGTTGAAGTGGGACCTGAATGGTATGATGGTCAACAGTGTTGGAAAAGTGATGTGTCGACGCATTGCATAGATTTATTTTTTGTTCTACGTCACTATTGTGAATCAACAATCATTGGACTGAATTATATTTGTTGATAACGATGTAACTATATTACATAATCAAATTGCTCATTGGTTGGCCAATCAATACTTTGACATGGAGAGATTAGGCCGACTTGAAGAATGAGTGAGATAATAAGGGATGTAAGTTGTGATGTATGTAATTCACAGGTGTTGCTCGAAGGCATGGGTAATTCGTGATATTGTAATCAAGGTTTTGCACTGGATAATAAAATTATTTGGGTGGCTGAGTTTCTATGGATGTAGCCCATATTGGGTGAACCAAGTTAAATTTTTGTGTCTATCTATTATGTGTTATTCTTCATTGTTATTTCTAGGTCATTTAACCTACATATAATCGTTAATATTTATTGTTATGTCTACCTAAATCCTAACATCTTTGACAATTAGATCTTTGTGTGTTTCCTTGGGGAAGGTGGGGGCATGTACTTTTCTAGTATATCCTCATCTGGGGGGCATGTATATTTCATTCAAATTAGCATACTGGAGGCTAGAGGACTCTATTTTTTATCCCGTTTGTTGCGTTGAATTCATTCAGCTCCCAATCTCATGAAATGTCTATCATTATATGGTATGGTACTTGTAAATACCCTAATATAAGACTTACATAATTCAGTGTGGTATTATGTCCACCCTAATTCCACCTTCATAAAGCAAGCAAAATCAGGGAGCATACATCTACCCTCGAATTTGATTCTTTGTAAGAGTTTGATAAGAGATTTTTGAATGACTGACGAATTTTTGTTGTAGGATGTGGTTCCTAACATTATGGTTTTGTATATGACTATAGTGGGGGCTTCATTCTACCTAATGAATCCATATGAGTATCCTTTAGCCTGCATATGAACGTAGTGTCATATGGCCGCTAAAGTGGGGGCTAAATGTAGTGTAGAAAATTATACCCCTTTCTAGGAGAAAGTACAATTTTACACTTATTTGGACCTATTTTGGTGAACTATTCATTAATGTATTTTAAAATCCCATTAATAGGCCCCTAATACCCCTTTATCATGCATCCCAAGGCCTATTTAACTTCATTTTATTTAATTCCCAACACCACAGCCTGCATTGAACAAATGCTAGGGATTAAATTAATGCCCTGACATTCTAGGAGTCTTGATGATTTAGGTTAGGACCCATTCACCATAGGGAAAATGGGTCCTCATTAAATTCCATAAACTCAGCTTTTGATATGTTTTGGGCAGAATTTTAAGGTTTCAAATTCAAATTTCACATGTCGGCTTTTGGGATCTGATAATTGGAAAATTAGGAAGGAAGCCTATAAATCTAAGTTTTACGTTCATTTTACACTAGAGAGAAGTAAGCAAAACAAGAGAAAGAAAAGAGTTTCACATGAGATCAAGCATTCAAGAGCAAGGAGCAAGCAAAAGTGAAGTCTTGGAGCAACATTCTATTGTTTTTTGTAGGTCTTCAAGCTCATTTTGTCATCAAAGATCAATCATTATTGAAGAATTCATGATAGATGCCTATGGAGAACCATGATGGATTCTAGGTTTTGGGAGAAGCACTATGAGATTCAACCTAACCTAATGAATTGTTTCATAAATGCTTCCATCTTCTATGATCATTCTATTTTCAGCCTAAAGAGAGGTATAATCAGTTTCATGACTTATTAATGGGATTTAAGGTCTCCTAAAGCAGGTCCTCGTCATTGTTCATGTGCATTTAGGATCCTATTTTAACACACTTGAGTAGGGTTTCTTGGCAATATTTGAAATCTTAATCTTAGACACACTTAAGGTTAGGATCATACACACATTTTTATGTTTCATATTTATATTTATCATCAAGGTTTAATTACCAAACTTGGGGTTTGACCGAGGCAAACCCCTATCCACCAACAAAAAAACAAATATGTTTTGCATATTTTTGACAAATCTGAATTCGGGAGCGGGGATATCAAGTTACATGAAGGAATTGTAAGTCTCAGGTTTCAATCTCAGATTCAAAGTTTTTCAAAAAATCTTGCCAGGACCCATTCACCATAGTGTGAATAAGTCCCTGTTAGGGTTACAAAAGTAGTAAATTTTGACAGGTGTACAACATTTATTACCTTCATATTTTCTAGAAATTTTGTTGGTTCCTTTTTTTTTATGTTAAATCTTCTAAATGCACTTTGTAGATCTCAATTTGGAGTTGTTTTGCTATTTTTAATCTTTCTCCCCAAAGTGTTGTTTGACCTAGACCCTTGTCCTAGCATAAAAGGGAAATTTGCATATTCACGCGTTGATTTGACTCACGTTGAGGTTGATTATCATTTCATTGTGTGGATCTCATTTCCTATGAACTGAGGAAAGATAGGACCCTTTGTCCCTCTTTGGATCTACTTTTCCATTTTGGGACACCCTTATTTTCTTTCATTTCAAACCCGAACATAAACCATAAAAGACCTTTTTAAACAAAACATATAGATATAAAATTAAAAAAAACTCTAAATGATAAGCAAAGGCAAACACATACCCGTAAATATCAAGGGAAAAACCCTAACCAAGAACCCCTCAACAGGGAACTCACAGAGGATAGAGAAGGAAGAATGATCAATGAAATGAGGAGGAAAACAAGACAAAACCAATTTAAAAAGATATTAAAAACAACAATAAATGCACGCGTGTGAAGCCAAGATTGTAGGAGCATACTTTTATGGCGTACTTACAAGTTTGATGTCAATCATAACTTGTAAAATCAACATTTTTTTACGATTATGCAAATGAATCATATGCAACTTGCAAGGTCGGGGAAAAACCCCGACCATATAAGTAACTGTTCCTTTTGCAATATTGACTTGCAAGGTAGAGGAAAAACCCCGATCCTACAAGTATAAAAAAATTCTAACTCCTGAAGACTGATTTTTGCAACTTGAGCAAAAAGATGAATTTTGATGAATTGACAAAGGTTAATGCTTGAAAGGAATTTTGAGACTTAGGACCACGCATGAGAAAAAATTGAGATTTGCCTCATTTTACATGCTTAGAGTACACAGGACTACGAAATAAACAAATTTCAAATGGTTTATCCTATGAATCAAGTGCAATTGGATTCAAGGATAGCACATAAGAATCTTGGTAAAGATCGTGCACATACAAGAACTCCTCAATGGTCACATTCTCTACACATACAAGATCAATGAGTATTCCTTGTGTAGGCTTTTCATTGATACATCTGGCAATATAGAGGACCATCAGGCACATGTATGGATGTGTCAATATGGGTGAAAGCAATGTCAGGTAACAAAGTTGTTTGGCCCTTATGAGGTTGAACATATATGAGGTTGACCATATCTTTTAGACCACCCTCATCATCACTCTTGTTATCATCATCATCATCATCATTATTCTCAACATTCATATCATTATTCTTATCATCACAAGCTTAAACAAAGTTGGATGAATGGTTTGGCATTGGATTGGTGAAAATCTATAAGTTTTGGTTAGGTGGGGCAATAGACTTGTTCCCTTTAACATTAACAACACCAATAGACGTGTTCCCTTTATCATTAATAACACCCAACTAGATATGATTAGATTCAATGAGGTCTTGAATTTGATATTTAAGATGTATGCAACGCTCCATATCATGCCCATGTGTGTGATGACATTGACAAAAGGATTTTGGGTTAAAGCTTGGAGATAATGGTTTTTTTGTATCCACACGTCTAATTGAAGGTAATTAGATTAAGATTTTGCTCAAAAGTTGTAACATGATTGAATGAAGGGAATCAAGCAACTATGTGAATTATCTATCTCTTGCTCTAAATTGATATGGATTTGAACTTATGGAAGCAACTTATGGGCCAATGTAGTTAGTTGTTTTAGGTGTGTTTATCTTGATAAAGTTCTTTTTTTTTTTTTGAATGGTTGATAGTTGTGTTGAGGTACGAATTCAGATTTCTCGGTAGGATTCGATGAAAATGCCTCTTCATACTAACTAATCGCATTTTGATAGTCATGAAGATTCATACACAAGTGTGTGAAGGATGGATATCTCATCAATAAGATCTTATTTCTAATGTCGGGTTGAGTTCTTAGTGAACACTCTTTGAACATTCGCATCAGGATGAGTAAGATTGATTTGTGAGTATAGTAATTGATATCATCCTAAGAAGTCTATCATTTTTTTATGTTTTCCTTGTTTGCACCTCACTAAATCAGTTAATGTAATTTGTGGATTTATGTTTACCTACAAATGTTGTAGGAATGCATCAACAAGTTCATTGAGAGAATGAATCGAATTATTCGGCAATGAGAAAAACTATTCCAAGGTTGTTTCTTTCAATGACCTAGGAAAGAGTTTAGTTAGGAGCTTATCTTCAAAGATAACATCACTACACAATGTCATATAATTTGATATGTGACTATTAGGATCTCCTTTATCATTATACTTCTCAAACCTAGGAATCTTTGTGTTTAGTGGCATGGTTATTTTCAAAATTTCAAGTGATAAAGGGCTAATTTGATATATTGTGATGCTTTTCCATTTTGAGCTTGGTTCAATGTTGGAATTTTTTGTTGGAGTGAAATTATATTTTTAAAATTTTGATTGATGACTGATTCATTGGTTGATATGTTTTGGGAATGTAGTGAATATGGTGGGATCGTGTAAGTGCTTGTTGGACAACTATGTTGCAAATTTATTAGTGATGATGAAACTTGATATGTCATATGTGATATCATGAAGTTATAAGGATTCCCACCAGAGAACCATAAGATTTGAGTTATTCCATTTGTTGTTTGTATCGTTGATGCTATAGATGGCAATATATATGTAGGAATAGAGGGTATAGTTGTAGGGAGAGATATTTGACTTTCTCCTTGGCTTTGAGTGTATCCCAAATCTTGAGCACAACTAGCCAGCGTAGGAATGTTCCTATCCATAATATGGGCTAGGTTATATAGCACCTCTAATCCTTGGGCATCATTGATAAATTTCCTTAAGTTGTTCACTATAGGCACTATTTTTTGGGCTAAGGATTCAATGCTTAGGTAGTCTTGTAATCCCTCTATGTTTTTGTCTAATTGTTTTAGTTTATCTTCAGGAACATGCACAAAAATAGTCTCAACATCCATAAAGGTACTTGTTTGTGAAGTTGTCATTTGTATAGTAGGATTAGGGATTGATTCCAAGATGGGCATGGTATTGGAAATACCTTGCATGAAAGAGTTGGAAAACTCAGGATCCACAACAGATGTAACAACAACGTGGGATGCCATAAGTCTACAACTACGTCTCATCAAAGTATTGGCAATAGGACACCAGGTCATGAAACTCATACAAGTTTTGAAACACTAAGTGTACCCACTATGAACACTAAACTATCAAACAGTCACAATAAAATATTCAAAAGCAAAAATAGATAGAAAACATAGAGACAAATGTCTAATAGAAATTCAAGATAAAATAGGCAAGACTATGGCACCTAAGGCACCTATGTCCTTGGAATGTTTTTGAAAAATTGAAACTTTGGTTGTCTATGATACTATTTAAGGTTTTGTGTTTGTGCAAATAGGTTTGACAATTAATACTTTTCCAAAATTTGCTCAATTTATGATAATGTAATTTAAAATGCAAGTGTATGAGAATATTGAAAATACTTGAACAATAAATGACAATTGTAAATACAATTTCCAGATCTAAGATGTAAAAATTAACTGATTCTAAAATGCTAAATTTGAAAATGATGATGTTGATATGATTTCTGAAATAAAATAATGCAAATTTTCACTTTTTAGCTATATGTGAGATACCTAAATACATGCAAACGACACTTTCAATTTATGTTTTCAGATTTTAAATGACCTATGCAGATTTTTAAATCAAATTGGAATATAGATTTGAGTTATAATGACTTAAACTAACCCTATTGCAACCAATGATGCAATATGATATGTAATTTTTTGAATTTTTTATGCTTTTTATGATGCAAAAATGGATGCCTCAATGAAAATTGCAAAACAATGCAATACAAAACTTATATCTAGGATGAATTACTTCAAATTTTAGAAGGTATATAATGTTAATAGGTTAGGTTCACCAAAATGAAATGTATAAAAAGGGAAACCTTAGAGCTTTCACCATAGGGTTTGAACACCTTTCCCTAATTTCATTTGGAATAAAATATGATGGAATGAGATGTAGGGGGTTTGATTGGGTTTGGACTAGGTATATGATTGACTTACAACCTGATAGGTGAGTCAAGGTCAGCCCTTAACCAAATCTAAAAGTGACCTAATGATGCAAATTACTATTCTGATGTAAATACAACAAATCTGAGAAATCACAAACAGAAACATACTGCAAAAATGAACTAAGCAAGACACTATGCACCTGTGATATAAATTTGTAGCTAAAAATGCAATACATAGGTGCCTCAGGTGCCACTATCTTTGTAGGGCTAATTCAGATCTATTTTCACAGTCCTCTGGTGTCAAATCAGAGCTTCCATTTCCCACTTTTCGCACTTTCATATCACTGTTGAATAATTTTGTAACTAAGTTTTTGTGAGATGTCAAGGTGTAGGGTTTCAATTGCAACAATGAATAATTGATCTTCAAACTTCCTTCAATCTTCTTCAAAACTAAAACATGTACTTTCAAATAGAGAAGAAAGGTTGTTCCATTTAGGGGCTTGCCTTGGTCAAACCTCATGTTAGTGTTTGTACTTACATAATGGAAATGTTAATGATAAATGGATAAATGATAGGAAGGAATGATAAATCCATAAAGTGCTCCAACTCACCACCCTTCAATGGCTTCCTTGAAGGACTAAAGTCATACACATCTCCTCAAGGTTTGGATCTTGCTTGCTTGAATTGCTTGAATTGATTGGAGACCTACAAAGGGTTAGCCTTCACAAAAAATCTAATAACACAAACATGAACACACACTATTCCTTCGATTGTGATTAGCACATGAAAAGGAAAGGCACTCACATTGTTGAATTTGAAGTCTCATGTCTTTGAGCTTCTAATTCTTTATGATATCCCTCACCCTACTATGTATTACTAGGGTAAGCAATCTTCCTCGACTGGTCCTTCGTGTGTAGCTCTAACATCTTGACTCCTGAGGATTTTCCCTATTCCTCCTCTTGCCCTAAAGGCACAAAGAGGAAAGATACCCATGATTGAGGTTAATATTTTGCACCCCTGGAATCACTTGTCCCATCCATGGAGCCTACTCTTTTGCTAAAAATGGTTGCAAATACAACTCCATTAGTTGAACAAAAATCCCAAAATTCTTCGTAGTATTTTGTTCCTAGTCTCTATCTTCATCAAAGCTAGCTCACGTGTGAGTGTAAGCATCATCAACATGTGATGGAAAGAGAATGTAATACCATGCAAAAGACTGAGAATGAGTCTTATGTTTTGGCTTCTATGTCTTCTTCTTTTTATACTCCTATTTTCATCTTACTTCTGGCTCCTTCGAGAGATGTGGATGAACCTAACTCAAAAGGGCACAGGTATTCATTTTTCCCTCTTTGGAACCACCTCTTAGCACTTATCTACTTGATATTCCTCCATTTGTGCAGCCCATAGACATGTTGCATACGAAGATCATGTCTAGTGTGGCAATGGTTGCTCTTCCTAGTCTTCCTGGGGTCCATTAGCCTACCACAATTGATGTGAAGATCTCACACCAACTGTCTACGTGCAATCTTGAGCATCAACCCATCCTTGAATTCCTCCATAATAAGTCTACTCCTTCAAATCCTCTTTCTTCTTCTATTCTAGTCTTTTAGGAGGTTCCTCCTTCACCAAAGTTTATCACTACTCCTATTCTAGAGGTTGGCATTGAGACTCCTATTCTTTCGCATCCTATAGTTGAGTTGCCACACACCTCTTAGGAGAGGTGCATGTTCAACTCTTTGGAGGATATTTCAGCTCTTTCAACTTCTTTTACAAGATCATTAACACTTGACTCACAAGAACTAGTAGATGGTAATATTGAGGCAACCTCATCCCTAGCTCTTACTATAGGAAAGATTCCTAGTACTACCTTAGTTGTTATCCCTTTTCAAGCTTGGAATCCTTCCCCTATGATTGAGATTGGGAGGAGGATTTCTTGATGGGAATAATAGACTAGTGCAATACCCTTCATTTCTTTAGATTAGAGTTTGCATGTTTGTCTGTGTTCCCCTATACTCTCTTGTATTTGTTTGTGGTCTCTTCTGAAGGACCCAAGATACCCTCATAGGTAATTGGATATAGGGGAGACAATATATCATACATTTATTTTATTTGTATTATCATTCTTCTTTTTGTCACCCTTTGATTTTCGACACATGGGGATGATGCAAAGTGTTGGGGGCATTTAGGCCTTCTTCCATGTTGGCCCAAATTTTTATTTTTATTTAGTCTTTATGTGCTCCTTATTCACGATCTAAAATATTTGGGGACATGATGATGATTCATACATAGTTATATACAAATGCTATTGATATGAATCCTATTGACCCCAAATACTATGATCCCGTGTCTCTCTTATGCATTTATTTTTGTTGATGTTGTGGGTTCCATGTGCTATTTGTTTCTAAGTGGAATTCCATGAATACATATCGTTATGTTTTAATGACACAACATCTCTCTTTCTTCTCCTTAGAATAACTTGTGCTCCTTTGTGTAGCACAAGTCATTCTAAGGGCGGGCTATCATATTTATATTATAGACTCTTACCTTATGATTCTTTTTGAAATATGTCTACATCCAACTATCTTATTTGTCATCTAACATGGGGACAACCCACTAGACTTTGTTGTCTATGTCTATTTTGTACGACTATCCTACAACATAGTTTGTAGCAATCATATGTCAATTGTATTGTCGTATGGTCCCTAACATAATATACCTTGCTACCCATACATATAGACACCATCTTATGCCTACTTTTTATGTTTAATTTTCACTTTTCACCTAACATGTAGTTGAACCGCTTTATGTAGGATTAGCTCAGATATCTTCCCTGGGGTAGCTTCATGCAAATAGAAACACCCTGCTTCCCTTTTGCATCCTATGTAAAATACTCTCCCTTTTTACTTTAGGTCACATTTTCTCTTGAACATATATGCTCACTAAAGTGGGGGAAAAATGTAATGTCATAAATTGCATCCTATGTAATGTCACATTAGATACGCCTTCCTCTTTAGTTACAATTAATATAATTATTCTCTTTAATCCCAATTTCGACCCAAATCATCTTTCAACACTTGGAATATCAAGTTCCTCAATTGTTAAGTCTAATTTTCACTTAGACAAGTGTGCATCATGCAGACATTTGCATGTCACACTACTGTCTCATGAAAATATGTGATGGTGAGCCATTGGGACGTTACATTTGTCATTTTTTGGCAATGTAATGTCTTTTCCAACCTACACTTTAATAGAGAATAATTTGGGCATACTATTTGGGAGAAAAAGCCTTCCTTCTTGGTCTATAATCTTGATCTTTTGAAGGATACACTATTATTGAGCATTCTACAACACTCTCTTTCTCTTCTTCCCTAATTCACAACTTTTTACAAATCCATTGTCCCACCATTGCTATAATCACAACAATATCTTACGAAGCTTCGTGGTTATTATATGAGGAAGTTGCTTTCATCTTGGGAATTCTTGTTGCTTCTTCATTTCACTAGTAAGCTACTTTGCTTTTTTGCTTGGGAGTGGTAACTCTCCAAGATTTTATACTAACCAAAATATCTTTATTTTCGTTAGCATATTCTTCTTTTCCATTGTTTTATGTCTATTTATATCATCTTGTCTAAGGATATTCGTGGAGGTGGGAACACCAAAACAGGGATTTGATTGAGGAAAACTCTTATACAACCACCCATCCCTTCTCTTTGTTCTTATGTGTGTAGGAACAGGTGAAGGAGATATTTGGAGAGAGCTCTTATCTCATTGGATGTCTTCGGTGATATTCTAAACTCTTCCTTGTCATTATCATTTAAATACATTTTAGCATTTTCCTTTCAGATACTCTATATATTTTGTATAATTATATTTCATACCTTTCACATCCAAAAATTTTTACAAAGTTTAATAAGTTTCTCTATGACAATTTCCATTTTTTTTTCTGTACGGGACACCAGTGTGACGCATTTTCATCCAATAGCTGCATGTTGGTCCTGGAAAAAGAGTTCATTAAGTTTATCTGAGAAACCTCTATGCTCTATAATTTCAATTTCTAAATTATAAAGGGTTTAGATAATTTTTGTTCTCTATCAAAACACACATTCAATTAATTAATAGGTAAAATTGAAGGTCATAGTTACTTGAAGGCTTACCTGATGGAGGGTTAAAACTTGAATCCTTGAAGGATTTTATTATCCTTCATAGCAATTCACTTTTCTTACTCTACAAAATTTAAATAATAAATAATGATACTTAGCTCTTAGTTTGGTGTTAAATTTTATTTTGTTAAGTGTCCACACTTGATTTCCCTTTGTAATAAAAAATTAGGGCCAACTAGTCAAGTGCATTAGAATTTATTAAAAATGTTTGGTACTGTGTCACAAAAAAAATGTATTTCTTGCTTGATTTGGGAATAATTGATGACAAATTGGACTTAATAATGCCTTGGTCTATTATTGTGAGGTGTTTTACACATCCACATTAGGTCTTGGACCCTTTAAGTAAATCAAAAATAAATGCATGTCTTGTAAAGGTGTTGTAAAGAATTGTAAATGACTTTCATACACTTTTCTTGACTTTTATTACATTTAAGTCTCAATATTCATTCAAGTTAGTTTTCCCTCTCTCCTATAATTGTAAAATAATTATTTCAATGGCTCTCAATTCATTCATTACCTTTTTCCCCCCTATAATTAAATAAACAAGTTATAATTCATTTTTTAATTATTTATCCTTTCTTTGATTTCCCCACCAAATAATTATTTTAATTATTTAATTATCCCTTCCCTCTCCATTAAATAATTACTTTTAATTATTTAATGTTTAACACTCCACCTTTCATCTATAATTAAATAATTATTTTTAATTATTTAATTATCTCATTATTTGTTCTCACCTTTCTAAATAAACAAAATTAATATTTTATTTATTTATTTCTCCTATGTTGGCCACCCAAATTAAATAATATTTATTATTTAATTTCTCCTATCACCTCTTTGGTCATGCCAATCTTATCTTCCATCTCAATGATTTATCTATCCATGTCTTTCTTCTCTCGATTAACCTCCACCCTTGATTAAATTATTTTCTATTTTAATCTTGGCCCTTGATCATGATCTTTATTATAGCCATTCACTTAACTCTCCTCTATAAAAGGAGTAATCTTAACCCTAATTCATAATTAATTGATCTCTTTCATCCATGTTAAATAAGTCAATCGCTTAGGGTTTTTAGCATTCTAAGTCATCAAGATAGTCTTCTAAGGCATTCAAGGGAAGATTCTTTATTCATTGTTGCAGAAAATTAAGATCTATCATCATGGAAATTTTTTGATTGCATTGCTCTTGTGGTTTCATGTTTCATTATCTTATTTCATCATTTTGGTTTAATTACCTAAACAGGGTTTGACCAAGGCAAACCCCCAATCCCTAACAATCAACATTTTCTATCTCTTCCTTTGTGTGATTGCAGATTTAGGTGTTTGGATGGCTTGGACATGATTGAAGAATAGGTTTCAAAATTTTTGGAGTCATTTCCCTTTTGGAAAGGTCAAAATATCCACAAAAAGTCACTTTCAAGCCTAAATTTGACAGTTTCAGAACTGGACACCTAGAGGAACAGAAAGTGCAGACCGAGGGCTTCCATTTCCACTTTCAAATTTTTAGAAAAGTCAAAGTGGACTAAGTCACCATCAGTGGTGACTTCATCCCACTACACTTGTTTCTCAGAGTTTTCTTTAGATCTGGATACCCATTTGGCTTAAACATGCTCCGGAGTAGTTTCCCAGATCTGAGACTAAGTCGCCCAGCTTTGCATAAGTGTCCCAGTTGGCCAAAAAATTAGATTTTTAGAATTTCAAATACATCTACAGTCTTCATTCCAGCCTCAATCATTTTTCAGGTGCACTCTTTCTATTTTTTTATGTTGCATTCAATCTATCTTTCTGCATATCACAATGTGTTTTCAAACATCTTGCATTTCATTAGTTTTGCATTAATAATTCATTTCCTTTTTTAGTTCTTTGCATTTAAAGCATTATATTTAGGAATATTTCAATCATATTAGAATTATTCTCGAGTGAACCCCCAAGTTTTTGTGGGATACCTTTCTCCTTTTAGGTGAAAAACCCTAGAAGTGCAAGAGAGAAGCCACTATAAAAATTTGTGGTTCAGCAACAAGGGTCACTTTTGTAAAAGTAATTTGTGCAATTACACAATTGAAAATACATGGATCTAACTCTTTTGCACAAATACAAACTTTCAGCATAAATTTAATATTATAATTTTCAATCTTAGAATTTAAATCTACTCACCTTGACTTTTTTAACTTGCATAAAAACTCGATTGAGTGATTGAGAGTTTGATAGTGCTTGAGAATATGTCACTCTTTGGTCATATACCTAGGATACTAATATAATAAAGTTCTTTGATTGAGGATAACAAGCAGTCATGCAATATGCATTAGAATTTTGATGGCATATGAATAATACTTTGATGTTCTTGGGCATGTGCAAAGGTGCTCTTTAATGTGTCCTAGATTCTAGATGTCGAAATAGATTAGAGTTAGTCCTTAAATACAACTCCATTGTAGGAAATGAAACATTTCATGCTTCAATTTGACACATGATGAATTGTTGTAGGGAAAACAAGTTCGGCCAAAATTAGAATGTGAAAATTGAAAGTTAAATGGTCATTTTTGTAAATTACATGTTTCACTTGAGTCACTTCACAAATTTTAAATTTGACCTTGGGAAAAAATAGGGACAAGAAATGAATAATAATGAATATCATAATTAATTCCCAAGGATTAGAATAAATGAATACAAATACGGCTATATTATGGCATAAAATTGTACCCTTATGCAATTTCACATAACATGTACCTTTACTTTAGCTTAATAAGACGATAATGCAAAAAAAAACCTTCTTAGCCTTCATTTTTGTCCCTGTTGTATAAGCGTAAAATTACACCCCTCACAATTTCACATACATTCTTGCATCTGCTTTAGTGTCCATTCCTTTAGCATCTTGTGTAGGCTCATTTTATCCCTTGCATTAGCCTTTTTCCTCTCAGGATGCTCCAGCACCCCTTTTCAATAGCTACCTCATGCATTAGTTGTACATCAAACTTTGGGCTTTTCCCGTTCTCGTTGTTTTGTAGTGTGATGTGTCTGGAACTAGCGCATCACATGGACATCTATGCATCATGCTAGCATCCTGTGATGTTTTAACACTCAAACGATTGTCTCCGAGCATGTTTTCCACTTGTCTTCACCTTTTTTCAGTGGTAACGGTCAGGAACACCTTGTAACGGCTGGAGAAGCTTCTTTTCTCTCCTTAAAAGAAATCTTTTCACTCCATTTGCATCTTCTAACTTTCTCTAACTTCTTCTAGCTCCATTCTTCTACTTCTGGCTCCTCTCTTGCTTTGGCTTCATCCTTCTACTATCCAAATCTTTCTTGCACATAGCTTTCCATAGTAGCTTCAAGCACTTCCAAGCTCTCTTAGCTCCACTCTTGCAACTTTATCTCCTTCACTTCATGCTTGTGATCATCTTGGGATTCCATATCCCCTACCATTTTCATACTTACTTCGTGATACGAGTTTTCCTCCTTGAGCGGGGATTTCTTTTATCACCTCTTTTGTGATACGGGTTCTCCTCGAGGAGGGTTTGCTTTTATCACTCTTACTTGGTGGTGTGGATTCTACTCCTGAGTGGGTTTTGCTTTCACCATGTTCTTTGCTCATTTCTCTCTTTCTCTCTATCTTATTGGTTGTCTGTGGAGGTGGGAACACCAAAATGAGGGTTTGACTGAGGCAAACCCCTATACAGCCCCAACATTCTCTCCAGATATCACGCATGCAAGTATTGAAGACATTCACGTGCTAGAAGCTTTGTCACTTGTGTGGTTGTGAGCATCTTCTTTCCTTTGTTCTCTTTATCTTTACCATTTCTATTTCGCTTTATTTCATTTCTATTACATTCTACTACTTTATCATATTCTGTAATTTCTCAATAATCAGAGTAGAAGTAGACATTTAGCCATTTTCTGAGACATTCTCATTCTCTAGTCCGTACTAGACTCCAGCACGCCTCTAAGATGTCAGCACGTTGTGTTGTCATCTGTATTTTTTGTTTTTGTCCTTTGACCGAGAGCTCGTCATTTTTTCCAAAAAATCTCTATGACCTGCTCTTTCGAATCTTGAAACTCTCATCGTTGTTCCTTGAGGTAGTTTAGGGAAGTTCACCCTGTGAGGCTCTCTAAATGAAGAGAACTCATGAGAGAATCCCACTCTTCTACATTTTGCTAGAACCCGATGTGAAGAGGAAAATTTCTTTGAAAAAGCTAGAATTTGTTTACCCCCTACTTGATTGTTGTCATAACTTTGACTCCTATGTCTGGACCAATCATCAACTACAGGTCTTCTAGAGAGCTAGCCTCTCAAAAGCTAGCTTGAATTTGTGGACCCATGCAAGTTCCAAACCCCTCAAATTCCTACTTTGAAGACCTTTGAAACTGTTAATTACTAGAACCTAGAAAAATACCAAAAAAATTGTAATGAATTAATATCTTCTTTTATTAGTTTGGTGTCTAATTTTGTTCAAAAAATGTTACTTATTGTCTCCAATTTCATGCATGTGATGGTGACTTGGATTTACCCATGTTACTCGGTGTCTTTTATCCTTCTCATGAGATTCCTCCTTCTTCGGAGGATATCTTGTTGCAAGAAGATGAAATCATTGATACCTTTCTTAATGTTACTCTACCTTCTCTTCATTACAATGCACTCTCTTCTAGAGATGATGAATTTGTGAATGATGAATCTTCTATTCATTCCAATGCACTCTCTTCTAGAGATGATGCATTTGTGAATGATGAATCTACTCTTTATTCCAATGCACTCTCTTCTAGAGATGATGCATTTGTGAATGATGAATCTCCCTTTCATTCCAATGCACTCTCTTTTAGAGAGGCATCTATGAACAATAAATCTCCTTCCACACTTGATCCTGTTTGGATCGATGTTGAGAATATGTCTTCAAATAATTATTCCACTAGTTGTGATGATTCAGTAAATGTAATATATGTCTCTATTTCCCCTCAAATGCCTAAGCGACTGATCATTTACATGACTCCAGCTAGTCATTCTTCTAAAAGGATTTGTTCTATTAATGGTGTTCCATTTGATGGTCGTTCTCCTAATCTTTCAACGGCTCCCTCTTATAGAGCAGTAGCCCATAATTATAAGAATGGTATGAATAAACAACCAATCCTTCCTCAAGCACCTAAACCTACAAATAAAGCACCTAGTGATTGTGATCTTGTTGAGCAACCTCGAGTTACTCTGGCTAAGATCTCACTATGGTACTTGCTTCAGTCTGCTCTAATTTATCAAGGTATGCTTCAAGAAGCTTTGCAAAAGATCCTCTTGCCTTCTTCCACTAGGCCAATAGATGCTAATGCGTTGATGGTGTATATTCATGTGGATTCACCAAATATCACATTCTATCTGCAAGAGCTCCCACCTTTGGAAGTTCAGAAGAAAACGGACCCTCTGATGATTATAGTTAACATTAATAAAGTTGGAATTAGATGTACTCTCATTGATGTTGGTTCGGTACTCAATGTATGCAACAATGATCTATTGTGTAAGATTAATATTGATCCATATTCTCTTAATGATTCTCTTGTTGTTATTTGTGGGTTCAATAATGTTGGGCGACAAGCTCTAGGTACAATAGTATTACCTCTACAGCTTGGACCTGTTACTATACCCACTCTAGGATATGTTATGTCTAAAAAGTTACCTTATAACCTTCTTTTTGGTAGACCGTGGATTCATGCTATGGGTGTAGTCCCATCTACCTTGCATAAATCTATTAAGTTCATTTGTAATAATCGAGTAGTCACTGTCAAGGCTGACCCTGAGGCTATGCACTTATGTGAGATGGCAGCTTTCAATCAGGTTTCAGTCGTTCCTACTCTTATCCCTTTAGTTTCTTCCAATGTGTCAATGTTTACTCCAACATTACCTACTACAAAGGGTACTCTTGAGATAGATGTCCCTGAAGAAGATCCTTCTAAAGCAAGGAATATTAAGTATACTCCTTCTACCTCTTCTCAAGAGAACGCATGTTCTAGTGATGATTGGGGTTCTTTAGACTTTACATAATCCTTTAGTGGAGAATATAAAGTTGACCTAATCCACTCAAACCTTCCAATGACATCATCCACACCCGCTATTGAAGATTACTACTCTTTTATATCGTGGGGTAAGGTGAATGCAAATTGTAATGTTCTTGGTGTTGATCCTCCTTCTAAGGAATATGATCACACTTATGTTAGGGAGGTTAATGTTGGTAGTCCTATCAAGAAGGATGATGGTGATCCCATAGAGGAGCATAATCCCCTTTGTTGGAGTAATGCTCTCCATGGAGCTCCTTCCCCATTGTCTTCTACCTTTGTATCTTCTTCTTGTGAGCAGTCTAGCTTTTCTCCCCAAGAGAAAGGGTTGCTTCCTTCTCATTCTCTATCTAAGCAAGAGCGTATTTTTTTGCGGCTTCTAAAATCCCGCTTAATCACTCTTCCTTCTCCTACACGTAAGAAATTTCATAAGCATGATAAAGAAAAACATTCATTTTGTGCATACCATCAAGTTCATGGCCATTCCACTAGTGAATGTAAGGCCTTGAAGGATAAAATACAACAAATTTGTGATTCAGTTGTCATCAAAATCTTGTTTGATTGATGCACCTGCCTCTTCAAATGACAAGTGATATTGACGATCACCTCTATCCTTCGTGTTCTAATAATCTTGCATGGTTCTCCTCCCCTGTATGCTTGGGGCAGTGATAACTTGTTTTGGAGATGTGTGTCCTTCTTAAGGACCCCCTCTCTTCTCTATTCCTTTCGAAAGAAGCGTCCCTTGAGTGGACCCCCCTCTTCCTTTTGAAGGGTTCCTGAGGGACCCCCTTTGAAATTCTTTATCTCAAATGGATTCTTT
>VDFB02181141.1:0-19326 GCA_007258455.2 Sequoia sempervirens | reverse complement strand
GAATTAAAAATTCACAATGATTAGAAGAATCTGGTGGATAAGACAATGTTCCCAAAAGGTGGGAGTTTGTCACATGTGACTTGATGTGACAAGTCAAATATTCTAGAAGGTGCATGGGAAAAAGGGATTCTAGAAGGAATAAAATGTGAATTAAAAATTCACATGGGGAAGAGAGGAGCCTAGGGTGAATAAAAAGGAATTAAAAATTCCTTGGGGGATGGGGAGAGTTGACTAAGGTACTAATTAGGTTTAACTAATTAGTAATTAGAGGATAATTAGGGGTTAATGTGGATTAGAAGCCAACTTGCAAAAGTTGGAGGATGTGACACATCCTAATCAAGGATTAGGCATGTGCACATCCTTAATGAAGAGATTAAGAGATGGATTAGGATTAGATGAAAATGACATGTGAGGAATTAAATAAATGTAATATTTATTTAATCCATTTGATGAAAAGGGGATTAAGGAGGGTAAGGTATTTAATTATTAATTAAATACCTTAGGGATTTGGTAGAATTAAGGATATTAATTAAATAATAGTAATATTACTTAATTAATGCAAATAATAGGATGTTTAGATGAAAAGTGATAAATTTGGATAAATTAATTGTCCAAATTTGGATGTCTACAAAAATATTTTATTTGTTATGAATTTTTTAAAATATATTCTACTTGTTATAAATATTTAAAATTTATTAAAATACTCAAATTCTCTAATTTTATTTAAGACTTTCACAAAATTTAACAATTAGAATATATTCATTTTTTAAAAATATTTCTACAATGAAATAAGTTTCATAATTGTCTTACAATAGTTGTAACATTCTTGTAATATGCACATAAAAAAACCTCCATATTTAAGATGAATAAATAAAACATATTAACAAAGATGCTATGATTACCTTTAGAGAAAATGTCATCACACTTCTATACCATAAATATTTATTATTTAAAATTTTCTCTATAACATTAAATTAAAATCATTAATTATAGATTTCCTTTTATTTAAGCTTCCACAAAATATAACAACTAAAACACATTTAATTTTTCCAAATATTTTTTTAAAGGAAGTAATTTAATTTTCATTAAATCAACTCTTTTTATTAGAAATGTATAATGATTTGAATTGATTGCGCTAACATGAAATTATAGAAATTGAATGGTAATTTTATTAGAATATTCTATACGGAGAAAAACTGGCAAAGCAAACAAACATTTAGATGAGATAATTATGAAATATTTGCCCCCTCTAATTCTACGTGAGAATGAGTCGCAGAGAAAGACTATTGATTTTACGGGAAGGAAAACTAGCCAAGCCGTAAAAAAAAATGATGTTCATTCTATTAATCCAATAGACTTTGAAAAAGTGCAAAAATTTGCCTAACTTTAATAAACACCACAAATTTCCGGACTTTGAATAACTATGGAAAATTGAGTGGAGTAGATTTATTCCCACTTTCGCCGGTAGAATAAACGTAGAACTACAATTATAAATAAGCTTTAGTTTCCATTATTTCCACACACATAGAGCAAGTTGTTTTGAAGTGTTGTGCAATCTGCAATGAAGATGTTGATGATGTGGTTGTTATTAGTAATGATGATGCCTTTAAGCTCCTCGGCATGTCATGCGGATGAAAGAAATTCCCTTCTGCAGATAGTATGAATCTTCACCCTTTTTTCCAGTAACAACAAAAGGTCCTAGCCAAAGAGCTTCAAATTTACCATGCTTGCCTTTCTCCTGACACCTTGCATTCCACATTAACACCAGATCATTTTATTCAAATTTTCTATTATTTTCCTTCTTGTCAAATAAATACTTCATATATGCCTATAACTTCATATTTTGGATTTTGGCCTCTCTTCTTACTTCATCAAGTTCAACAAGTTGTTCCATTTTGTCCTCCATAGGCTCAGGAACTTCCAAATCTTCCTATAAGACCAACTTATAGACTGCTAACAAGTTCTGCAGAGGCATCCTAGCTTGTGCTCCGTATACTAACTCAAATGGTAATTTTCCAATTGCCTTCTTCACAGTGATCCTATCAGCCCACACAGCCAATTTTAGCTTTGAATCCCAAGCCTTCATGTTTTGTCCCAACATCCTTTTTATAATCTTCAAAAGACTTTTATTGCTAGACTCTACTTGACCATTGGCTTGTGATTGATAAGGAGCTGCATAAGAAATAGTAATGCCATACTTATCACAAAATCCTTTGAATTCATCTGACTTAAAGCACATCCCATTGTCCATGATTATCCTCAATGGTGTACCAAATCTGGTGATAATGTTGTCCATCAAGAAATTTGTTACAACTTTACTTGTAGCCTGCTTGGTTGGGATTGCCTCCACCCATTTTGTAAAATAATCAGTGGCAACTAGTATCCATCTATGTCCTCCACTTGACTTCTCATGTATCTCTCCAATGAAATCAATTCCCCATTGATGAAAAGGGGCACCAGCCTGTAAAGGTCAAAGTGGCAAAGCACCCTGATACTTCAATTTTCCAAAAAAAATTTGGCAAGCCTCACATTTTCTCACATGTGTAAAGGAATCATTAAAAACCTTTGGCCAATAATACCCAGCCCTAAGAATTTTGTGTGTAGTTGTCTTTGCTAAGTAATGACCTCCACAAACTCCTCCATGCATTTCAGTTAGAACATGCTTGGCCTGTGACTCATCCAGACATAACAACAATATGCCATCCATGTTCTTCCAAAACAAATCTCCATCAATAAAGACATACTTTGATGCCTGCAACTTCAAAGTTCTCTTTTGACTATCACTCAATCCATCTAGACACTTCATATATTTAAGATAATGCATAACATGAGTATACCAAGGAGTATGTTCAATACTTGCAACTGCAGCCCCTTCTTCAACATTATAAATCTGATTTGCCTCAATATTAGTTTTTGCCATCAGCTTAGCCAAGCCTTGGCCTCTTACCAACTTAGTGATATGTATTTCCATGTCAAATTCTTGAATCTTGTTGATCCATCTGCATCTTTTCCCTATGACTTCAGATTGTGTTAAAATGTCTTTGACAGCAGCATGAGGGACATAAGCAATTACTTTTGCTCCAACAAGATATGGTCTAAATGCTTTAATAGCCTTCACTAGTGCAAATGCCTACTTTTCCATTATGTCATATTTCAATTCAGACCCCTATAATGATTTACTAAAGAAAGACACAGGCTGTTCATAACCATCATCATTTTTTTGTAACATCATAGCAACAATAGTATGCATTGAGGCAAATGAAAAAATCCGAAAAGGCTTTGTAAAATCTGGGGATTTAAGAACAGGAGCCTCTTTGATAGCCCTTTTGATAGACATAAAAGCATCCAAAGCTTTAGCAGTCCAATCCATTTTTTGTCCTTTCTTCAACATTTTAGATATGGGCTTGGTGATCTCAGCAAAGTTAGAAACAAATCTTCTAACAAAATTAATTTGTCCAAAGAAAGATTGTATTGCCTTGACAGTTTTGGGAATAGGAATCTTATCAATAGCTTCAACTCTCTCAGGATCTATTATACCCCTCTTGAAATAATAATATGACCCAAGAGTTTACCTTCCGGTGACTACAAAAATGACACTTCCTTTGGATTTAAACTAATACCATATTCAAGAGCTTTAATAAATACCTTTCAAGATGTTGCAATATGATCTTTAGCCTTCTTGAATAAGTAGCTGTCATCTTGTGACCACCATGATAATATTAATCAAATCAGCAAATGCTACATCCATAGCTCTTTGAAAAGTTGCTCCAGCATTAGTGAGACCAAATGGCATTCTTATATATACATATGTTCCCCAAGGAGTTGTGAATGTTGTCTTGTATTGCTCAAATTCCTTGACTTTAACATGATTGTACCCAGAGAACCCATCCATCAGGATAATGTACCAAAGCTTAAATACCCATGCAATATTGCTTCCATGTTGGGTAGAGGATAATTATCCTTGAGAGATGCCATGTTCAGATTTCTAAAGTCCACTCATAATCTGATGTCACCATTCTTCTTTCTCACAGGAACCATATTTGAAACCCATTTTGAATGTCTGATTGGCTTAATAATTCCTCCATCCCTGAGCTTTGTCAATTCTTCCTGCATCTTAGGCTCCAATGTTGGATTTATAGGTCTTTACTTCTATCTAAAAGGCTTCACATCTAGCCTTCAAAGCGTATTTATGCTGCGTATTCTCAGATGTGTTGTGCACTTTTTGCACACGCCTCCACTTGGAGTGGGGACCCTTTCTTTGATGATGTCTTTGGCTCTCGTTTCATCGGATTTGCCTTTGGAGGTTTTGAGTTGTTGGTCTTGTTTGCCTTGGTTTCGCCTCTTGGGCTTGAATTGGTTAAAATTGGTCTCAGAGGTGAAAATTGGTTTTGACTGGACCGGGATTCTCCAGCCCGGATTTTCCGCTCGCTCATTGTCCGCTCATTGCCGTAATTTTCTGAATGGCTTCGCTTGACTGCAGATTTTCTCCTGCCTCGAGATTTCTCCACCGGCCAAAATCCCTAACTTCATTAAAACTCGCTATTATTTCTCGTGATCCGTTCGTCCTGATTTTCCATACAGATCTTGGGATTTCAAATTGGCCTCCCGAAGCTCGAAGTTTCCAGATTTTTCAGGCACATCTTGTCGCTCATTAATGCTCAAGGTACCCTTGCTCAGGCGCGTATATGGGTGGATTTAAAACCTTTTAGGCATCATTTCAATTTCATTATTCGCTTGTTTGCTGCTTTGGCGTCTAAGTGCACTCCTTCTTCGAGCTTTGATTACTGATTTTGAGCCGCGTGCGTGTGGATTGTTTGGAGCGCTGATCAAGGTTTTCATTGCTTGGGCATGTTTGCTTTGTGGTCGCTTCTTCAAGCTCAAGTTTCGTCTGGGTTATTCCATGGTAGGTTGTCGATGGCCCTTCTATTTGTTTACGCAATGATTGAGTTTTTTTGAGTTGATTGGTGGTCATTTCAGGTCGGCCCATGTTTAGCCATGATTTCTTTTTTTATCGAGTTTGGGTTTGACCCATCTCTTCGTGAAACCTCATCACCCGTGCCATGTGAGCTTGTAGTTATCCATTAGATGACGGGTGCATCCGTTTGGAAGGTGTTCTGTGTCAGGTTGTTTGCCCTCTTAGTGCGTATTTTTCCATATTGTGCAAGGTTAGGGTTTTCTCGGTGCTCGGCCCAGAATAATGAATTCGTCATGATTTGTTAATATTGCACTTGTATTAAACTGACCCCTGCCTTGTGAGGATTCAGACCGCTCTAGACTGATCTTCATAGATGGTATTTTAAACCTTGAGCTTACCCTGGTTTTCATGGCGGGAGGTTTATTGGTCAAAATTAGGGCATCGTTGTTTTGCTATAAGGACTTGTCATTTGAGAGCTTTGAGAACTTGAAATCATTTACATTTTGAATTTTGTTGATTGGCGTCGATTTTTGGGACCATTAGAATCTAGGTAGAAAAGTTTGCATGATCATTCAGTCGTTGGTTCGCGTGTTGTCATCCGTCGGGTTTCCGAGGTGTCCGCGGAATTCCTGCTCGCCTGGATTTTCCCGATTTCGGCCAATTCTGCGGAGTATGGTGAATTCCAGAATATTTGAACTATCCGCGGAAATCCTTGCTGTCCGGACTTTTCTGGTTTTCCTGTCTGGTTTTATTTCTTTCAATTTCCCGAAGGTAGGATTTATGGAATAAATGCTAAATGCTAATTTCTTGTTGTCAATGAATGGATTTCATGATAATCTTATAATCTTTTGTCTGTGCTAGCGGTTTATTTGACTAATGATGTTTTCGCAGCAGGAATCCGTCTGGGTCGGATTTCTTCGAAATTCTGCCCCGATTGGATTTTCCCA
Source organism: Sequoia sempervirens (assembly GCA_007258455.2). NCBI lineage: Eukaryota > Viridiplantae > Streptophyta > Pinopsida > Cupressales > Cupressaceae > Sequoia > Sequoia sempervirens. The sequence goes on along the minus strand of VDFB02181141.1, from coordinate 13,464 downwards.
GTTTGCATTGTTTTCTCGGATTGTTCTATTTTTTTGAATTTTTGAGGATTGGTGATTTGTGATAGTTCTTAACTACTTTATCTGGTTTTATGCTAACCTTTGGTTGGAATATGCATGATAATGGGATACTTATGACGATCTTTTGTGAGTGTAGGTTGAATCAAGCAAGGCCGCTGCAAGGAAAGTCCAAAGGTGACACGAAAGGATCCTCCATTTCTGAGGCATAAAAGTTAAGATTAGATACCAGAAGTCAACTCCCTGAAAGCAAGATATCTTCTGTGTGGTCCAAAGTGTCTGACACCAATGTTGGAGCCTGGAGATATGAAGAGTTTAAACAGAGGACAACTCAGAAGGACCTGTCGGTCCTGAGACAGGGAATGATGAAGTCCGGACTTGTTCATGTGACAGGGTTTCCTCCAGCGATCCAATGCTATGAATTAATCTTGGAGTGTGCCCGACAGTACGACTTTGATACACAAAGGGTTGTCAGCACTGAGGGAAGGGTTTTGGCCAATTTTAGCCCTGTTTCTATTGCCCAGGCCTTTGACATGCCGAATTTTCCTTCGGTATGTGCTTTGAACATGGACATGGCTAGGACATACTATGAGAATGAGCCGGCTAAGGCTCAACAAATAATCAATGCTTGGTTGGAGAAGCCAAAGTCACATTACTCCAAATTGCCCAAGCAGTTGCATAGGGTTAAGTTCAGGACATACATTTATAATGCTATTACATTTCTGAGCAGGGTGGCAGGATTGAAGAGTGTCGGAGTAATGGAGAGTTGGATGGTTCATGTGATCACCAAAATTGAACAAGGAACCAATTATCACTGGGCAGGTCTTATTAGCACCATAATTGATAAACAGCTAAGGGATGTCCTAGAAACCAAGAGGTTCACCATGTCCTCCTATGTCATGTATGTGTTGGCAAGATTCTACCCATATAGGGGTTTGAATCCACGAGGAACATTTGGACAGGACATAGTCTATGAGATTTATCCAGAGTTGCATCTAGGACACATAGATTACAGAAGGGCCAATGATGCATTCACAATGCACATCACTAGGATGCTTCAGAATGCCAAGCATGTGAGACTGTCAGATGGAGCAAAGGGGTTGATAAAGAATTATGGGGCCTAGTTCATTCAGTTTCCTACCTTCTCTTACATTAGAATTGATGGATGTCCGACTGCCCCATACAGGCTACCTAGGTACCCTACGAATCACGTTGTGTTATTGGAGTTGGTTAGATAAATATGTGAATTTGATGCAATTGTCAAGAAGGAGAAGCATAAAACAGGCTTTGGTGGGGATTTCCCTCTTGGAATTGGTGTAGCAGAGGTGTTTCCTTCTATCCAATCAGCACATGCAGCAGGTGATGAGTTGGTAGCTCATGGTTTCTCCTTCCATTCCAAAAGAACAAACTTTGATATCACCAGGGAAGCACAAAAGAAGGCTACCAAGGAGTACCGTCATAAGGATGACCAAGAGGACTATTGGGCCAACATCAAAGATGATTTTGAAGCAAGAAAGAAAAGGTACTCTAGGCTTCTTGTTGATGCAATTAGACAATACAATGTCAAGTTGATCCCTGACCAACTGGAGGATGATGGAAACTTGGTACAAGATCATGCCTATGAGTTTCTTAAGGACAGGTCAATCGGTGAAATCAACTGGAATGAGGATGAGGTCACAGAGTTTGAAGACCTAATGGCCCCTGTCATGAAATTTACCACTTCATGGCTGAAGCATAAGGTTTGGGAGCTAGAGAGTGAGAAGGTACCCTGTACCTTTAACTTAATGGGAAATCTCAATCCCATGTCTACTTCAGAAGAATCCGGGGAAGATGACCCCAAAGGGAAAACTAAGAAGAGCTCCCCCTTCAAAATAAAAATCAGGGGCCCTAAAGAAAGCGAGCTAGAACCCAAGAGAAAGCCAAAAGGAAAGAAAAGAAGTAGAGCTTTGAAGATTGGCAGGTCCTCTGATGAGGAAGAGTTAGAAAAGCCAGTTGGAGAGGATGTTCCTCCACCACCAAAGAAGACAAGAACAACCAGGGTCTCAAAGAAGAAAAGTCAGGGTACCTCAAAAGATGAGCCTCCGATTGTTGATGTGGAAAGTATAGGAGAGAGGACCAAAGTTTATATGAGGAGATCCAGGACTCCTTCCCCTAAAGACACTATGCAAAAGATGGACTCTTCTCCAAAGTTACCAGCTGTGGAGCCATCTAAGGCTGCTTCTCCTCCACCAAGCATACCTGAGCAAGAGACTCTTGAGGAACATGAGACTAGTCCGGAGGCAGAACCTTTCAAGGAGGGAGCACTCTTTGGTGAGGCTGCTGAGCTCGATATGGAAGAGGTGGGAAAGCATACTTCTCCATTAGTGTAGTATGAAGATTCTCTTGAGAATAGCAAAGGAAATGGATCACCTGAGAAGGAGGAAGACATCCCTGTTAGGGCCCCATCACGGGCGCAGGAAGAAGAGATTGAGGAAGGTGATCATGGTGAGCAGTCCCCATAAAAGGGAAAGGATGAAATGCTAGAAAAACATCAGGAAGAGGCAACAACAGAGGAAATCCAGGTAGAACCTGCTGTCCCGGATTGGCTTGAAAAGGAGATCACAAGGAAGAAACAAGTAGTTGTTGAGGATACTCCTTTGGATTGGGATGAGATGCTGTCCAAGATAGGTAAAGGTAAAAAGAAGAAGGCAGCCATGGTAGTTTCAAGGATAGAGAGGGATGAGGCGAGTAACAGGGTCATTTATATTGCCACCCCTGCTGCAGATAAGACTAGAGAAGAGGTCACTGGTAAGGATTACAATGTGCAGACCATTAACCTTGGGCCAGCCTCTATGGAACATCACATTGATAAATATGAAGGCTCCAGTGCAGTAATCATTGGGAGGTTAAGAAAGGAAGCTCAGACCAAGCATGAGCTTAGAAAAGAAAACGAAAGGCTTAGGAAGTGCTTGGAGGATGTAATGAAGCCTCTGCAATCTCTCCACCCCTCTTCCTCTGCCACTCCTGGTTTCTTGCCTAAGGAAACCATTTCTGGGATTGAAAAGATGAAGGCTTATGCTCAAACTGCAACAGATTGGTTGAAGGATGTACAAGCAAAAGGAGACGATGCCATCAAGGAAATCCTTTCAGTTGGAAAGGATGCAGTCAGAGCTAAGGAATTGTTGGAATATGTGCTATCCCAGGATAAGGAGGATATTGACCTTCTATTGCAGAAATCCAAAGTCATCATGGAATATGGTAAAGATCAATTGGCTGCGGATGGGATTCTTCCTTCCTCCAGACTAAGTGAACCGTGTGAATGGTTTGAGGCTCTGCAGATCCGGCAGAAGGCCATAAGAAAGATCCAGAAACGAAAGAAACAAATAGATGGCGACCTGACTGGTGTCTATGAGGGGTGCATTGCATTTTTTGAGGTCATGACTGGCAGGAGAAAGATTGCTCCTAAGTATCTAAGTCTGGAACAACTGAAGGAATGGTGGCATGATGTTTATGCTCTAGATTCCGAGGATGTCATAACAAGGCACCAGCTGGATGATGCAGCAACCTACTTGGCGATGATGGATAAATATCAAACACATAAGGATGATTGGAATAAGACTGTTAAGCAGTCAAAGGAGGAGATTGATTCCATTAAATGCAGACTTAGGATCTTGCCCTTGCCACCTGTCACCGAGCTGGATGTGGTGTTTTTGAAGGTTCAAGGATCGTTGGCCCAGAACAAAGATAAGGGAGGCGGTATTTAATGCCATTTTGAGATTTGTGCTTCCCTATTATTATAGGGCATGTATTGATCCGGGCTGCATTGGGGACCGTGTCTGGGCCGACCTTGATGATGTATCAACATTTAATGTATGCCTTATTTTGAATTCCTAAGGCCGACTTGTTTTGGCAGTTGTGTTTATTTTGTAAATGTTTGGCTAGGCCGACATGTCTTGAGAATTGGCTATAAAGGGCATTCTTGCCTCATTGTAAGGGGTTAGCTAGAAAGTAATAGAGATAAGTAAGAACATAAAAGAGCTAAAGTATTTTGTAGTAGAAGTAGTAGTCAGTTTCTTGAAGCAAGTATTGTAAACAAACAGTGGAATTGTTGCAACATTTTGGTGGTCTAATACAATTGAAGACATTGTGGTTTTCCTGGTGCAATCTCTTGTATTATTTCATCTTGCATGGTTCCTGTTGTTTTATTTTTCAAATTGCTTAAAGATTTAGGGTTTAGTTTTAAGAATTACATTAGTTTGGTGAATGATGTTTATGATTTCATATTTGGAATGTTTGTAGCGATCTCTGGTCTATACTCCCAGTAACTATCTGATTGTAGTAGGCTGGTGAAGTCAACCTGGACCATATATTTACATGTGCTTAAGTTCGATTGTGGATGAATGTCTATGATTTGAAAATCTATATACCTTAGAAGATTGCACCGTTCTTGTGATATTGCATTGTGGTTGATCAAAGTGGATTGCCAAGAGATTAGTCCATTCGGATATCACAATGCGTTTACATTGTTCATTGAGAAAAGATTTAAGATCTATCATATTCTTACTTATATCTTTGCTACTTCTTTGTTATCTGATTTAGATTTAGGATTTAGAATCATCATATTACAAAATCTAATAGTGGAAAATCTGAGTTTGCTTGTAGTAAGGTCCGATTGTGATTACCGGCATTTTTCATAATGTCGAGTTGTTTATGCATTGTCGTGACGACATGCAGAGAGACCTTGGGGTGATTTTGATAATTGTGTTGAAATAACCTTTCAAGAATAGAATATCATAATGCATGCGAGGAGTTGATAGCTGTCATGAGAAAACACCATCAACAGTGTGCTTCCGGATCTTCATATGACCAGGCAAACACATGTTTGTACTTTCTTAGCAACTCAATCAACATTCACCTAATTGTTGGGCTTATTTTCTTCCCAATATATACCTTTCTTGGTGCTATTTCAGTCCCCAAGTTAATTTCTTCAACATCTTCTCTTTTGACTGGAGTCTGTTTCATAAAAGATCTATCATTTCCATCATACAGCCTCTCCAATGCCACCAGACCCTTGGGCAATTTATTTGTTTTGAGCTGCAATATTTCCTTTCCGAACACTGTTTGCTTCCCATCCACTTCTTCAACAAAAGCATTGAAATCAATTTCCTGTGCTTCATATTGGTCAATACAGTGGAGAAACTTTAAAAGGTCAATATCATCATTAAAGACCTACCAACTATATATATTATCAGGCACAGCAGGCCTTGTCTTGAATTCAATTTGTGATACTCCAACCAATGTGATATCATCTCTTTTCAGTGCTACATTTGCTAAAAAATCAGCCATTATATTTTTTGACCTATCAATCCACTCAATTCAAAATGCATCAAATAATTCAATTGTATCATATACAGCATTCCTGTATTGTTTTAATCTTTTGTGCTTTGCTGCAAATTTTGATTTAATTTGTGAAACAACCAACTCAGAATCGCCCAAAACAACCAGCAACTTAATCTTGTGTTTCACAGCTATGTTTAAGCCTATCAATAAAGCTTCATACTCTACCACATTGTTTGTACATTCAAATGCTAACAGAAAATAATATTTAAAATTAAAACCTCCAGGTGAAACAAATACAATCCCAGCTCCATTACCTTCTTGACTGTAGGCTCCATCAAAGTACATCTTCCATATACCATTGCAATTTTGTGCAGCATGTTTTTCAATTGGATCACTATTAATTAATTCTAGCTAAGCTGGTTCTATTTTAAAACTCCCTAGATCAACATCACAAAAAAAATTAATTTGATCTTGTGGTACACATTCAACTAGCTGGCTCATTCTTGGCTCCCTGTACAATTTGACTTCCTGGCCACTCACTGGTATTGTAGCATAAGATAAATCAAATTGAACATTTCCACCTACAGCTGCAGTCCACTGCCTTGACAAAAGCATCCCAAATTGAGGAGGAGTATCAATGACTGTTATATCTATATTGTATGTTACCTATGGATATGTAGCCAATTTGACTTCAACATCTTTTATGATACTAACCACAGGAACAGGTCTGTTATCTATTGCATAACACTTGCCTCCAGTGATATCAACCCACATGCCAAGTTGTTTCATTACTCCTATAGGCATGATGTTTATAGCAGCACCAGAATCTATCATGCAGTTCCTTAACAATTTGTTATTAATAAGCAACATAGTAAAAAAGGGATCAATTTGAGGAGTTGATAATATATCACTCAAACAGACTTCAAAATTATTTATTTTCTCCTGCCTATTGACTGCTTTAACAGTTATTTTATTTTCAGCATTCATATGTTCTCCATTCATTATCAACTGAACAGCAGTATCCCTATATTCTTTAATTTTCATCATCTCAAGTAATGGAACAGAAATTTTTACCTGGGACAATGCCTGAGTGAAATCAAAAGAGGAGCCCTCCACCTTGACAGTCTTCTTTAATTCTGGCGCTTCTCTTTTGTTTTCTTCTTTTTCTTTTTTGCTGGACTGGTCAGGCATCTGTATTTCTTTATTTAATTCCTTTACTTCCTCTTTTTGGCCTAGTTTCTGTTCAATTTTATCATGCTGCTTATTTCCTGGCTTCTTTACATTTTCCTGTGTTGTCTTTTGATCCTTTATAAAAATTCCCCGAGGAACTCCATCAAGTTCATTAACTTTTTTGTTTCTCAACCAGTATGAACTTTTGGCCTTCTCAACCGTAGCAACAGTTATTCTCTCCTTTTCGTTTTCAGTGAGTCTCCTTACACTACATTGTGCAGGCTCCTCAACAGGATGTGGCTCTGTGTAATCTTCATCAGAATCATAAAAGATTTGTTGCTCAGCCATATGGACATTATACTTTTGATTAGAAACATCGTATTCATAACCTTCATCCTCTGAAGATGAGTACCTTTCTTCAGCATGGTAAAAGGTATTTGAAGTCAAATAAATCTTGTGATCTTCTCCATTATCTTCCATCAACATTCCTTCTTCTTGCATCTTTTGAGCTACCACACAATAATCTGGAGAATGTGGCTGATTACAAACTTCACATAAGTAGTTATTACTCACCATGTAAGTACCCTTTTTTCTCAATGGATCAGGAGTCTCCTTGCCTCTAGGCCTGGCATTTATAGGTTTCCCATCTTTCTAGTCCGTATTGTAAGGCATATCATGCAGCCTTGGCCTTTCATTTCTATTTTCATTTCTATATGTGTTCTCTTGTTTGTACTGATAATTATTGTTTTGCTGAGGAGGCCTCGGGTTGTCTCTCTTATTAATTATAACAGAAGCTTTCCTGTTATTTTCAATTGTCAATGCAATCTTCTCTGCTTCAACCAAATATCTTGGGGATCTACTTCTCAGTTCATACCCTATCTTAGGATCAAATGCATTTAAATAAACAATCAATGCAACAGAATCTAGCAACCTTGATTCAGGAGGTACTTTAGTATGCAACTTGTTGAACTTTCGGTTGAAATCATAAATTGAATCATTCTGATTTTTCTGAATTCTCACTAATTCATGAAGAGTTGCATCTGGAGCATTTTGATTCCCATATTGCTCTAAGAATTTGTCTTGAAATTCTTGGAGAGAATTAATTGAGCATGTTGGCAGGCTGTTGAACCAATCCCTGGCATCTTCAAGAAGTGACATCATAAATAATTTCATGTGTAAATCTTCATGAGGCATATCTATGTCTTGGATGAAAACATTAAAACTCCTTAGATGTTCTTCAGTTGTGATTGCATTACTCCCTATAAATTTGGGCACCATGTTTCTCCAACTGCCATCCATAGGGTAAGGATACAACTAAAAACCAACTAAATCAAACTGTCTGATCATGGTTGTATGCTGGTGAGGAAGGGGAACAGGTGGATACTGATGTTGATACATAGGATTATTATACTGTGCATTATGTTGTGGATTGTAATGTTGACCTGCAGGTGGATGCACATTTGTATGCTATGTGGGAATATGAGATGGATGATTTGGCTATCTGTAATGATTCCCACTCTGATTGTGAGGAATATTTTGTTGATTGGAGGGTTCTGCACCATGATCACCCTGCTTATGAGGTGGGACATACTTTGGGCCACTAGCTATTTGATCATTAACTTGGGCCCTCTGTAGTTTAGCTTCTAATTCCTCTATCCTCTTCTTGTGTAATTCAAGTTGTGCTTTTAATTCATCTGGAAGCTCATGATCAACAAACACATTCTGGTTACCTTCCATCCTTTGTTCAAGTTCCTGTCGATATCTGAGTCCTTTTGCTTCAAGTCTGGCATCAAACTCAGGTTGATTCTGAGGATTGTAAAATGGATTTACTTGCTCTTCAGGGGTACAAGGATCTGCACTTGAATTATCTCTCCATGTGTCATAACGATCATAAGTCACAATATGTGCATTAGATGTTTTATCTTTATCTGTCATGCACATGTCTTCACTTATTCCTTTTCCCGTATCAGCTTTGTCACCCTTGTGCGTCCATTTGCTGCTACCAGCAGGAGCTCCAGTATGACCTCCCCTGTATTGAGATCTTCTTCCATTCATGTTTGCACAACTATAAAGTTTCTGTCAGATTTTCCATTCACTTTCCTGAAAGTGAGAAAAGTATCTGATATTTCTTTATTCCCAGTGGATTCTGTGCAAGATTTCTGACTCTATCATTAAGGCTTTGATTTTGATTGTTCCCCAACAGAGTCGCCAATTTTTTGGCTCTCAAAAACATAGGTTTTAACCACAAAAGGTTGCCAAGCTTTCACAATGTTTTAGGGTAACAGAACAAGGTTTGAAACAATTAAACCTTCTACTCTTCAGGTGCTGCAAAACCAAGGCAGGCATACCTCTCTAAATAATGCAGACTTAACTTGCAATCAATCCTCTCACAACACTTGTTCACAATGGAAAATGGGAGTGAACAGATGAAATTCAACTTGAAAATAGTGACAATATTCTGATCTAAGTCCTAAATACTCGATTAAAAGAAACTAAATGAATTCAAAATGATGAAGTGCAGAGACTAGTGCCTTGTTGGGTATGCGGAGTCAAACAAGATCAAGATGAGCAACACTTTCTGGAGAAGACACAAATTATTTGGCATACATTTTGTTTACAACTTGTATAAACATGCAGTAATGTGACTACTAAATTCTACTTTAATAATCCAAAATGAATCTCTCTGATTACTGTGATCAATAAAAGGATTTAATCTTTGCTTGAAAGAACCAATTGATTAATCACACAAATATAGCAAGTGTGTATTGATAAATTGAGCATAAAGTTGTCATGTCAATTTAAACAACCAAAAAACTCAATCATGGAAACAACTTAGCAGTATTTTTCATTCAACTCAATAGATAATTGACACCAGAGAAATGCAACAACATCAACTGAATCTCATAAATACCTTCATTGTGAAAATCATGTAACAATAGCCTCTGGTCTGATAATCTTATTCTCCTGTATCTATTTTCAGTGTATCAAAAAATCTAATTTTTGGGTCTGTATTACAACTGCAATATGTCTATTTATACACAAGCATTTGAAGAAAATATCAAATTGAAAAACATATGTCGGCCTAGCAAAAATCCAGGCTCCAATCGAGCTGGCAAGCAACAGTCATCCAAACAGAATCATGTCAGCCACAGTGATATGTATCTCTGTTATTCATTAGTGAACAATCGCCAAGATAGTCATGAAAGTATGCCGAAGGCAAAATAACATTAATCGTTATCTGCTTGTGTTCACTGTTCCTCGTGCATCGCTGTGACCACCTATTCGCTACATCAAAGTCAAGAAGTGTCGCTTTTGTTCCCTTGCATTTCGCTATAGCCCTCAGTCGTCGGTGAGATGTCATACAGATAACAAAATGCTTTATCGAAATGTACTTTACCTCCAATATGTCGTAACAACCTGCCAGTCATACCGAAGCCACATAGTATTTCTTTGTTCTCTCTCTGCTTCGCTATAACACATAGGTATCGGGGAGAGGTTATACAGATTGTCTTAAGTTACATTGAAAGGCCCCCACCACTCGTAGGTCGCCAAAGCACCTTGCTTGTTATACCAAGGTCAAAGGATAGTTTTTTGATTCCTTAAGTCTCGTTGTGACCACACAACATCGGTGAGACTCTATAGCGAGTTAACTTCGTTCTGCCGAAAGCCTTTTGCATTGTCGGTGAGACATATGGATATCGCCATGACATCCCCTCAAAAATATTAACTCATGCCGATATGTTGAATTCTGTTTCCCCAGTCAGTGAGACAAGATGAATTCAATGAGAGCTTCCATCGAGGATTAAACCTATACCGATATGTTATATCCTTCCACCACCATTCGGCAAGACAAGGAAACCTTGTTGAGACATAATGTCAATAACGCCTAGCTACGCAGATGAACCACCATACCCATAGTTAGGGAGACATGTTGAAATCGGTGAGACCCTATCCCGATAGCCATAACATATGTTGATAACCAACCACGAACAAATACCAGTCGCTATGACAATACAAAGGTCCCGCTGAATGCCACCTGCAAACAAACTTTAATCGATGTGACATTAAATGAGTCTTGTCGATAGGAAACACAGACTCATGCAAGTGGTAAACACATAAATGATCAGGGAGATAGGAATGAACCTATGCCGATATGGACCAAAGTGTAAAACATGCAGACATGGACGAATTCTATGGGGCAGTACGTGCAAAATGTGCATAAAGCACCATGAAAATGGGGGAAATGTGGCTAAGGTAAACTACACATGGAGACTCAGGGGGTATGGAAGTATGTAAAAATCATCAGACTTTAACAGTTCCAACAGATGTGATTATGTCAAAGTGCTCAAAGGCACTAAAAAAAAAGTTGCAATAATAATGAGGAACTAAAGAAAAGAATTACAAAGAAAATAAGAGCAATATTTCCCGCAAAAACTTGAGGAAGCAAAGGAGGCAAGAGGCTTGTAAGAATGTCACAATGTCTTTGAGAAGAATGTTGTATTTAGATTGAGAGTAAAAGAGAGTCAAATCTGTGTGTGTGTGTGTGTGTGTGTGTGAGAGAGAGAGAGAGAGAGAGATTGTGTGTAAAAGTGAAAGATTCATTAAAATGTGAGAAGAGGAGGCAAGAGGAAGAGGTTGATAGGCCATTTAGATTCATATCAATAAATTACCACCATTCTAGGAAGGTGGCAAGTGGTAAAATGCTCAAAAATGATTGTTGGATGACAAACTATCATGGGACACTAGTACATCATGCAGATGTCAAAATATAGTGCTAGTTTCCACAAATTTTGAGCTCTTAAAATGGTGAAACACAAGAAAAACATAAGGTTAAGATAGTTGTAACATTATCTTGACAAAAAATATCTCACCTTTGTAACATTAAGGAAAAAGGCTAATACAAGGATCAAAATGAACCTAAAAACACACTAGGGGATGGACACCAAAGTGAGTGCAAAACAGAGCAACATATACAATTTTTTATGTTACTCTAAGGGAGATGATATGCATTTAATAAATGTGGTTGTGTTTTCCTAGCTTGGTGGACTTGTAGAACACATGTAATTTCTCATTTATCCCATATTTATTATACATTCACATCTCTTGTTGGCATCTCCTATAAATCCTCACCTCTAGCTTACTTTTGAGTGTGCACTGTAAATCTAATCAATTCATTGTATTGCATCCTTTATTTTGGAATAGCTATCATATTATATTTTGTAATCTTTGGTTGTCTTTATTTTTTAATAGTTCCATTGGTCTTGTCATCAAGATTCTAGGTTTCTTTGCAAACAATAAAAATGATTTTTTATAGACCATTCCACTTAGTGTAATAAAATCACTTATGCTCTAAAATTTTGTGTTAAATAAATACTTTAAATTCAAGAAATGGGGCGCCTTCTCTCCTAAGGAGGAACAACTATTATAGATAGAATTTTGAGGCACCTTTCATTAAAACATGTACCTAATTTTATGGTGGCCACCTTGCTAAGATTGTAATTTTTTATTACCAATCAAAATCCAAAATTATGTGTCAAAAACCTTAAGATTTATCTCAATTATTTCTCCACTTCAAGATATTAAAGTTTTATGAATAGACTCTGAAGTGTCTTGATAATGCAAAAGATATCAAAAATTATAAAAATCACAATTTTGTGTTTTGATTTATTTCACAATCAATTTTGTTGTATCCTTTGGGAGAACTCGACATGTAAATAGAATAGATATTCTACACCTTACTTCACAAACATGGATCTTATTTGTTCCCATCAATCTTTAAGCAGTATAGTTCTAAGATATGAATAAAAAGAGTTCTAAAATCCTTATTTTATGAGATGTTTAGTGTAAACTATGCAAAGCAACAATATTGTTGTGACAATTATAGAGCATGCATAGCATTGCAAACTATTGAAATTCAGACATGAAAGAAAGCCATAGGATCCAACTCACCAATCAATCATTCATCTTCAACAAAGTTCATTATTATATTTAATGGCTTTATAAAGTCATTCAATCTAGAATGAGGATAGTGTTGTGTGTATGGTGGTCACAATGGCTTTTGGCCATTAGGATTTGAGTTACTAACCCTTTGTAATCTCTCTCACCTTCGGCTTTTCTGATTTGTGCTTGCATTCATTTATGTCTCACATGCTATGCTTTTATTGTTGTTGTTTGGAATTCGCCATCTGGTTATTTTTGTCGTCATTTGTCTTGATTGCAAAAAAGGAAGTACCTCGATTTAATGGATTTAGGTGCTCTTGTGTCTGGTGACCCACCTGATACATCTGAGAATTCATTAAGGCTAATTAATTCAAATGAATCATTCATTGAAAAGGCTAAAAAATCTTATAAAGACATTATCACTAGACAAGAGGCGATGATAATCCCACCCTTGATGAAATATGTCAAATTTGGGGATGGTTGGGTTGCTAAGGGAAAAGGATTTGATGGAGGAGTAGGAAGGGTCTCCATCTTTCCCTAAGAAATTAATTCTCTCACCAAATCTAGATATGTTATCTACAATTTTTAAAGAAGAATATAGATTAAATAAAACTGTAGTTTTTTTTGCAACATTAGATGTAAATAAAGTCCATGTGAGGAAATTTATAGATGATTGGTTTCATATTGTCTGGTTTAAAAAATTTGGTATGTAGATTTCATTCTACATAATGCTATAAATGGATTTGTTCTTGATCTTCTTTAAAGACCATAAAATGCGGGAAATGGTTTTAGGGAAAGGGTTCTGGAACATAGGGAAAAAAAACTTTAGGGCAGTGGCTTGGTCTTCAAATTCGATTAATGATGTAGTGATGGCTTTTTCATACCCAAGATGGCTTAAAGTTAAAGACGTTCTCCCTCCTTCTGGACATTTCTACCCTATATTGTTGCTCCATTAGAGAAGCCAATAAAATTAGAAGAAACAAGCTCTACCATTTTGAATATGGATGTTAGATTATTAGT
>VDFB02181140.1:0-29748 GCA_007258455.2 Sequoia sempervirens | reverse complement strand
CATACCTTAACATCAATGAGATTGCTATATTTGATAAACCATTCATAACCTTCAAGTTCAACAACAACAATAACATAGAGAGAAGAGTTGTTTGAGAGCCTTCATAAAGGGGCTCATATACCTTCTCATGTACAGGTAAATCATGAATATCATCAAAGTCATCTCGATCATCATGATCAGCTCTACCATTAAATGTGTCATGGATCAATGTATTTGTACCATCATCTTCAACTGTGTTTTCTGGCGCATGATCATCTTCTTTCATAGGATCATTAACTTCAACTTTGGTATTCACAGCTCCATATTCGTTCACATGCAAAACCACATTCTCCGAGCTGTGATAATCCATAGCATCTACTTTAGGGCACCCCACCTTTATAATAATGATAGACACAAATAAACCATAAACATGATCAAGTGATTATATATATATATATATATATATATATAATGTTAAAACAATATAAATATTTACAAATTCAATCAATATAAACACATATAGTTAACAACTTACCAATGGACGATAATCATGCCCCCCTTCAACGTGACCATGTTGTCTACAATGTTTCTTAGTTGTTGTGATTAAAAGTCATCTCATCTTTAAGCCCTTGCGATTATTGCAAGGACAATAACATTTCCCATCACCCTTTATTTTCAATCTAGCCCACAATCTATCAAGTGTCTCTTCATTTTGTTCTAGACTAGTATTATTTGACATGATTTTTCTTTACCAAGCTTGACTATTTAGATCTTAAAAAAATATCAAACTCATAGTCCAATAATTTTTATTCATAGACAGGTAATAAAATCTAATAATTCTGATATTTTATACCAAAAAAATTTGGCATGCAACCACCCTTGCAAAAGAGAAGATAGTTTGAAGTTAATGACCCCAAAAAACACTTTAAAATGGTAATTCCAAAACTTATTAAATTCTGATTTTACTATGATTTCCAACTATTAGACTCCTAAAATTAGAATATTGAACTTGATCGCAAACTTCCTACAATGATGGAGGTAGCAAGCTAGTAAGAGAAACTAACCCATTCCTAAGGAGCAACAATTCAAAATCATCATTGCTAATGTCAATACGGATTTATCCTTTTACTTAAAGATGCAATGTGTCACTTCTTATGACAAGCTTATCCCTAGGGCCCTCAACATTGAGAGAGCCCTAATTGCACAAGGAAGCACACACTAGTAGAATTTGGCAAATAAATAACTAGGTGACAAATTTTTAGTCACAACAACTAAAAAAGACTAAATTCTACTTGTTTTTGCAACTCAGCTATAAATGAGTAAATAAATTACTAGTTTGGTTGTTGATTAAAAATTATTTAGTCACACAAATAAAAATGACTAAATAGTTAGTCATTTATTTAGTCACAATCCATTTGAATAAATCATTTAAGGAATCAAGAATATAGCCCACCAAAATACTCTAAAACTTTAATAAACATACCCTAAAACTTTTGTCAAAAACTTATTTTCAAGTGTAGCCCACTAGAATGGAGTTTTCATTTTAATAAACATGCTCTAAAACCTTTGTCAAAACATTATTTTCAAGCATAGACCGCCAAAATGGAGAAGTGTTTCCGTAAAGAATGACAGAGAACGGTGAGGAGATGTGCATGAAAGGAGGCATAGGATTCATTATTTACTTATCATTTGATCCTACTCAACAAATCCTTTACATTATTTCACACGCTACTATTTGTAATATAAATTATTTACTTGACATATATTTTGCAATCTCAAATTCCTTAAGAGGAATTTGAAGTATCAATGTATCCTATATAGGGTTTAGAATTATTTCTTTTAATTAAAAAAATAAATAAATGATGTATTTCCCTGTAATTAGATAATGTGGAGATCTCCTAAATCTACCCCAGCACACTATCCTCTTTGGCATTATATTCATTACTCCAACTACTAAGGTTTTGCATTTGACATCTTTAATATTTTCATGACCGTGGCTTTTAAATAGATCTCAATCTTTTCTTTAATCCTTTTCATGGTAACCCTTGAGTTCCATAATCCACCTTCAATCTCTTCTAAGAGCGATTGTCTTAAGCTAAAATTTGCTATGGTATGCATATAAAACCGAGTCATTCATACACGCATTTGTTTCCAAACCACCCTCAACTGCCTTGCTTAAAATGTTGCCTCCATGGGGCATTAAGCAT
This sequence comes from Sequoia sempervirens, assembly GCA_007258455.2. Taxonomy (NCBI): domain Eukaryota; kingdom Viridiplantae; phylum Streptophyta; class Pinopsida; order Cupressales; family Cupressaceae; genus Sequoia; species Sequoia sempervirens. The sequence continues at coordinate 27,562 of VDFB02181140.1, read as the reverse complement.
GTTTTAAAATCATGGTTGCGATTGATTTGACCATTAAGGTCACCACTTTTCATCAGGCCGCCATTAGGATTTTTGTCTTCAAACTCAAGGCATTATACCGGGCTCCAGCAGGTAGGGTGTTTGTTGTGTGCGATTTGGATTTTGTTGCACATTTCTTTGGCACACTCTTCTTTTAAATTTGGATATTGCACCCTCGAATTTTGCAATCTCAAACAACTCAATACTATCAGCAGATATTCCTTTCGCGGGCATCCTTCTATAAAATAAAATTATGCCTATAGGCTGCCCTACTTACTCTGGGGGACTTTCATTGTTTCATGGTATTGTAGATCTTAAGATCCTTCAACCTTATTGACACTACTTCATAGTCCACAAGGTATTATTCACTATTCTCCCATCTTTGATGAGTCTCAAAACATAGCTCAAACATGCAATCCACTACCAATTCCCCCATGGGATCATGTGTTTGCTATTCTAATTAGGATTGAATTTATATTTTCTTGTTTTATGGCATTCTTCATTATTTTCTTTCCTAATTTGAAGTTTGTAAATGGATTTCATGGGTAATCCTTGTTCATGCTTGCAATATCTAACTTAATGTGTTTGTTCTCTCTGTTTTGTAGGTATTAGGATTGGGATTCACACATTTGGCGCTAGAAGGAGGGCTTCATCTCATCTTCAATCACTTTTTCCTAAAATTTCTGCTTTTTTGCTTATACATAGAAAATTCCAATGCTGAGAGCTTAGCATCGCTGTTTTGGCACTCCTGACTCTTCAACGTCGCTATATAGCACCACGGGAAACTCAAAGTGCGATGCTGGACTCTTCTCGCCTAAAAAAATTGAATTCTAAACTCCACTACTTAACTGTTTGACTCGCAGGAATTTTCAAAAAACATCAAACTACGACACTGGGAAAAACTATGATGCGATTGAGCTCACTGTCTCGGCACAGAGTGACACTGAATGGTAAGTGGCGCTATGAGAGCACCACTGAGAAATCAAACTTTGATGTAGTCATGGGTTGTGTTGTTGGCAGGGAGTAAAAAGTAGAAATGAAATTTTAGCACATGCTTTTTGATTAATGATTAATTTGTCTTCTATTTTTTGCTTTTTAATCTCTGTATTTTCTAGAATCTGAATGGTTTTCTCCCTTGTAGGTTGGAAATCAAAAACGAAGAAAGGACAAGCATGAGGAGGATATTTTTCAAGATCAAAGTGTTTTTAAACACTTTAGTGTTTACTTAACACTTTTAAGAAATTGTTATCACTTTTTTCTTAGGACACTAATTTCATTTGGGTTTAAAAAGAATCTTTCCATTTCTTGCAAAGGCTAAAACGAACATTAGGATCAAAATATACTAGAGTTTGTTTCTTTGGATAAAAATTGAACAAAATGTCTATCATTTGTCTTTTGGTGCTCTAAAATGAATTCATTATTGCTTTGTGGAATCTAAAATGAACATGTGCTACATTGTTTTGTGAGAGCTTAATTAAACTAAATTCATTGAAAAAGGACGTATGCACTTCTCTCGCGCTTTATAGTGATCTTGAGAATTAAAAGGCCTTTTCATGACTTTAGGGCAAGACAAAGAAATCACCTCCAGACTTCAATTTGGGTTTAAAAATTGAACAAAATCTTGTGCGAGTGTGAGTGGGGGCATTATTGCGTATATTCTCTCTCTTTGTTGCCAACAAAGATTGATCAAGTTACGAATATTGTTTTCACTTGATTTTGTTTATCCTAGAGGGCCTACCTTGGGGAAAAAGTACTCACCCAAGGGAACAACTCAACCGGTAACATTCTAAAGCCAAGATTATTTCCAGCCAAGATATAAATGTGGGTATTGGAGTAAACGCCAATATCACGTGGTTGATTCTAACAAGATGGATCCGAAAGGGGACTCTTGTCATATGGGTCAATCTCCATGAACGGAATGTCCTTATTAAAACCCATGTTCTATAATTTTCCAAAATCCTTTAATCTATTTGTTGGTGCAAGAACGGTCATTCTGAAGCCACCCCACACTTTTACGGTCTTTTAGTAGAAATGGAAAGCATGCCATGGGATTTTCATGGGTGTTGGTGCTTGGCTGCCCCGTATAAGTGAGTGTTGTGGAGGGGAGCCAATGGGGTCAACCATCTAACCATTCACTAAAGCTAAGCGTAGCTGGACCTGTCCAAGTGGGAATCCAACAAATATTATCTTACACATCCATAGGGTTATACTTATTCTTGGGTTACAAAATGCATTGCTTGATCGAAAAAATCTTGAAAACAAACACTTAACATCCTCATCCAAATTTCAAACCCTTTTGGAGACAAATACAATTGACTCAATCCATATGTTATTGCTTTTCCTTGGGATTTTCATCCTTAGAGGTTTCTAAACATTGGATTACACCTCGATTTTTCTACTAAAGTAAAAAATAGGAAAACCCTTGCTTTGAGTTCATCGAATTTCCACATATCTTGTGGGGTTTGAAGAAATTTAGACATTGGACATCTTAGTTTGAAAACTTAATCAAAGAAAGTGCTTTTGCTAAAATAAAGCCATTAATAAAAGCTAAGAAAAATGAACTTTCATGTGCTTTGAATCCTCACGATTTTCAAAAAGTCCAAATCCCAAAACAAAATTCATTGGTTCAAAATCCAAAAATGTATGCTCAAAAGGAATCGCTTATTGGTCGCAAAGGTCTATAGAAGCATTGTATGCTCTTCAATACCTAGGTCTAGGCAAACAAAGTGTCTTTTTTAGGTTCATCTTAGGATCAAAGCAAATCAAAATCTTTTTCATCCATCCTTCATCCATCAAAACAAAAATCATCTCACCATCACCTTTTGGAAAATCTTGAAATCATCCTTAATGCTAGGCTTTTTTGGAAAAATCAAAAATCATCAAAATCTTTGAGACTAAATCCTTGAAAACATTATCAAAATCACCTTTGGCTAGGTATGTGTAGATGCATCCTTTTTCATATAATTAGTCAAGGTTATCAAAATCATCTTGTTTAGCTTAGTATATGTGGATGAATCATTCTTCATATGCTTAGTGAAACTATCATCTTGTTTGAATAGGTGTGGGTAGATGCATCCTTCTCCCTACACATATTCAAATTATCATCCTTTGAACAAATCTATCCCTTAGATAATCATCCAACATCTTAGGGTCTTTTTATTCAAAATCAAAAGCAATCAAAATCAAAATCAAAATCAAAGACAAATCCCAAAACCAAAATCAAATCAAAATCAAAATATGAAGCATATCTAAAAGTCCTAAAAGCCTAGTATCTCCTTCAAGATTTATCAAAAGCCAAAACATCTGCATCATCCATCCCTTGCATCATCATCATATCACCTTTTGATCCTCAAGATATCCTAAAAATTTCTACTTTGGGCATAAAGTAAAGATCAATCCAAGGAACCAAGAGATTCATCTCTCCTATTCTTGAAAAATTGGTCCTCGTTTTATGGTTCAAACTAGATCTCAATACAAGAAAAGCATGGAAGCCAACAAATAAACACCTGCTTCAAGTGATCTTAGCCAAACAAATGTTGAAATGAATCCCGCTGAATCAAGCAATCCTTTGACCATCTCATCATCACAAAATCCGCAGGAGGAAAACAAAGGAGAGGATCTTACCTTTGGAATGTCTCACGAAGAAATAACTGAAATGCTCTAAAATCCAGAAAACCATAAAATCATCAACATCATGATGAGGCTTAACCCTTCGTTATACATGCTTGAGCTATCAAAAAGGCCAAGTTACGCCCGTGTTTGATGCTTGACTACTATAAGTGGAGACATATTTTCCTCAATCTCATCCACCATTCCCATCTCATCTACACCCCATCCCAAGCATGCAAAAATTCATAGATCCGCGACATACGTTTGCTCCAACCCAACCCAATGTTTAATAAAGAAATAAAACTCTCAATGCTATTCAAACACACCCCTTATTTAATAGCAAAACTTGGATGCAAATACCATCTTGGAACAAAACATACTCAAAAACCCATTACATAAGAATGTTCCTCTCACTTTCCATCATGATCCATCATCATCATTTTTGCATGCAACACCTCAAACTTCCCTCCTCACAAATTCGCAAGAGGAGGGAGATATGTTCGAACCAAGGGGCATATTCAATACCACAACATTTTCACAAGAACTCGCACCCTTCACATTTCCACCTCTTCCACCATTGCCATTATCATCCACACCACTCCTTGGTTTAGGGCTTCGGACCCTACCAAATGTCAACCAAACCAACATCCCAAATATCAATCAAAGCATTATGCCAAATGCTCAAAATTTGTCATCGATATCGCAACCACCGACGACCAATGCACAAGCAATTGCAACATCATCAAATACCCTCCTAACATCACAAAGCATGGTCTCCCAAGGACCAACCACCACATCAACACCACCATCCATCACTCAAAACACCAACTTGACATCATCGCTCACCACAAATGCCATTCTGAATCCACCACCACCCCCACCACCACCAACTTCCAGCACATCAAGCCAATACAACACAGCATTGCAAGCTGCTTTTCAAAGGGAATTCCAACAAGTGAAAAAAAAAAAAGTCATACAACTAGCTGCTCAACAAGCTGCCCAAGCTACGCAAGCTGCCCAAGCAACCCAAAGTAGCATTACAAGCACAAAAATCCCAAGCGTTATTGCAACAACAACAAAAACAAGCTACTCAAGCTGCGCAAGCCACCCAAGCAGCCCAAGCTGCATTGCAAGCACAAAAGGTTGCTCAAGCACAAACTCTATTACAACAACAAGCCACACAAGCACAAGCACAACTTCTTGCACAAAGACAACCAGCACAATTGCAAGCATATTAGCAAGCAATAAAGCAATATCAAGAGCAGCAAGAAGCAGCCCAATTGGCAGCCCAACAACAAGTGTTGTTGGAATAGAAACAAGCACAACAACATGTGTTGTTGGAATAGCAACAAGCACAACAGCAAGCACAAATCTTAGCACAACAATAGCAAGATCAACAGCAAGTGTTGTTCATACAACAGCAAGTAGAAGCCTACCTAGCTTAGAAGAACATATAGATACCATCGAATAACACATAAAACAACCCATCCATCCAACCCATAATCGAAACACCCCAAAACACCTTCATCCCACCCCCTAATCCGCAAAATGACGTAACGACACAAATCAGGTTGCTCTCACAACAAGTGCTCTATCTTCAATCCCGGTGAGAACCAGCAAAGAAACACCCAGAAGCAGCTTGTGTCCCTATCCATTTGATAGGAGCCTAGTGATGAGGAAACCATTTCCCAAGGGATTTGAGATCCCCAAATTTGACAAATATCAAGGGATGGGAAACCCTGAAGATCACATCAGGGAATTTCAGGTTCATTGAATGGAAGTCGCATATGATGATACTTATCTGATGTGGCTATTTCCTAGGAGTTTGGCAGGCCATAGTATGGAATGGTTCTCTAAGCTTACCTATAGGTCCATTCCATTCCATTCCATTCCATTCCGGGTATGCAGAAAGAACAAAAAGTTTGCACCATCATATCCAACCTTGACGGCCTCTTAGCATTCCATATCAAGGTTTAGGGCATCACCACATCTGACCAGTTGATCCCCAAGGTGCTCAGTATCGAACAATCCCTTATGACTCAACCCGTAGGATCAACTTCATACCCTGAACAACAAAACAACCACCCACCCTCCAATTACAATGATAAACCTCGCACATGGGAAAGGAACAAAAACATTACTAATGATGGTGTCATTGATGCCAAGGTGGTCATTAGTGCTCCTCGCCAGAACACACCCTCACCAAAAATCCAAATCCAACACCAAAACAATCATCACACAACACAACAACCACACACCAATCTGACAATCAATAATCTCAATGACAAAAGGGGACCACCCCAACACAACAAGAGTTATCCCAAGCGAAAATATACCACTTTGGGGGAACCACTTGAAGACATAATGAAAAAGTTGATAGACGAAAAACTCATTAAGGCTCCTACCTTTGAGAATTACCAAGAACCGGATGTGAAACCTCCTTGGTATAATGAGAATCAACTTTGCGAGTTCCATAAAATCAAAGGCCATACCACAAACAGTTGCATGAGATTAAAGAACATAATTCAATATCTCATCGATAAAAGAATCATAAACATGGAACAACCTATAGGAAACCAAGATCTTAAGATATACATGAATCCAATGCCTAATCATGGCATCAAAGGGAATAAAAATAACAAAGATAAGGGGAAAGGCACCCACTCAAATTTAAATCATGTGTATGAAACAGTCGTCGCCTCCCTAGATGAAAACTGCATGGTCATTACTATCAAGGGTGCCTATGCCGAAGATTGTGGAGTCACCACAAGAGGTGGAAAAGTTACCATCGAAGGATCATCCTAGCCAAACAGAGTCCCTGCATCTAGATCCATCCCTAATGTCTACAATTTCCTAGATCAATTCAAGAGAACGCCAACGCAAATCTCCATCATGGAGTTGCTAAAAATCTCATCTTCCCATAGGAAAATCCGTGAAGAAGCGTTGGCCTCATCCACTGTCCCTGTAGATCTTGATGTGAAGCAATTCCAAGCTATGGTCAGAAATATCATTACACCTAATCTCCTTACATTCTCTGACCAGGATTTCCCCGCTCAACCATCTCACAACCGTGCACTTCACTTGGAAGCCATAGTATGTAAGAGCAAAGTCAAAAGGGTCTTGGTGGATGGAGGTGCAGGCTTGAACATATGTTCCCTCAGTCTCATCAAGCAATTGAAAATATCAAAGGATTCTATCGACAAAGGGAAGGGTATCACGATAAGAGCATATGATGATCAAGAAAGAGTGTCTAAAGGCATAATCAAACTCCCTATTCAAGTAGGGCCTACCATCATGGAAACCACTTGTCAAGTCTTGGACCTCGACTTGTCGTATAACATCCTCCTAGGATGCCCATGGATTCATGAGATGAAAGCAGTAGCATCAAATTTCCACCAATGTGTGAAATTCACACATTAGGGACAAGAAGCTACCATCCATGGAGATCCTGAACCTTTCTCATATTGCAAAAATTTTGAAGAAAAGTATTACAAAATCCCCCAAGTACCAACAAATGATGACGGCCCATCCACACCATACATTGACAGAGACACCCGCCACTCCCGCCATCCCCACCATCTCTGACATCAAGGTCATCATCCAAGATAATGATTGTGGCAACTACAAGCTTCCTAATAATGCTTTTGTGGTAGGAGAATTACCACAATCTCCTAGATCACAAGGACGACCGCAAATAAATGAAGCCTCCACATCCCGAACGTCTCTTGAAAACTATCCCACCTTTACAAGTTAGGGAGATCTTGGACGAGAAGTTATTGAGGCAGATCCATCTCATATGCTATATCAAGATGAAAGAATAGTACCGGATTTATCAATGGATGACAGAAGCAAGGGTCTACAAATGATGCTCGCAATGGGCTACGATAGAAACCAAAGACTTGGACAAAATGACAATGGGCTCATAATACCTATCATGCCAAAGATGCAACCAATAACAAATCTTGGCCTTGGATGTACCCCTCCGAGTATAACCATACATGGCCGAAGTCCTCTGGTTAGAATGGTTAATAATTCTCCTCAGCCAACCCCAGTAGAACTACAATTACCAGTGTCTACAAGTAGAGTCATATATAACTTTACATTTGATATAACTGATGTTTGTAGTAGTAGTGATGATGAGGATACCATGACCAACTTACCTAGGCTATTTGAGGATACCACACTTTTTATTATTAGCACCCTATCTTTTGAAATAGGCCACCAAAATCATGAGATCTGCCTAGTATATCCCCAACTCATCAACTACGACCAACGAGGACCACTAGTTCTTGATACATTTGAAAATGATGAGGTGCTCTCAGAATTCATGGGATTATGGGATAACATTCCAGATGGGGATCACAAAGTAGGGTTCATTATAGAGCTAGATTACTACTACGCTTATTATGGGGAAACGATTGAACCTTTAGTCACAAAAAGTGAGAAATTAAGAATAACATCCAAGTCCTTGGAGTGAAAACTACTAATCGCGGAACTCCCCAACCGTAAAAGTAAAAAGAGTATTATTATCCACGTGGTGAAAACTCTCCGGGAGGTGCCCGAGGGATGGGGATCTTAATCTTCCTTTTTAAGAGCTATTCATTAGGGAAAATTCAGCGCTTTGTAGAAAAAAATGCAATCCACCAACTCTAGGGAAACAGAGGAGAGACCCCGTGATACTCACCCTCTAAGTGTAATCACTACCTAAGAGCAAGAGCTCCTAGAAGCAAAGATTCCCAAGAGAGAAATGGAAATATAAACTCTATATGCGCTGTTTACATGCCGTGACTTGATCCAACTATGGTTCACCACTTAGCAAGCAGCATCCGTATAAAGCCCTGGCCAAACAAAAGCTTTGAAAATGCACCCTCATATCACATTATTAATAAAACGGAGCTTAAAAAGCTTATTAGATGCAGGATCTGCCCGACCAATAGATTATCTTATAACGGGGCCAAATTTAGTAAATTGCTTCAAAACCCATGCAGCCATCAACCTTTAATAAACTTCAAAGACTTGAAATAAGGCATTCCAAAGTATTGACTCCCAACATTGGATACATGATAGTAGACATGATGTTGGGACATGAAATGTTGTCAATAATGAATGGACTGCGTACAACTCAAATCATCAGTGAGGACCAACACATAAAATAGCTTCCAATTTGTCCATGGGGACATACTATTGGAACATGATGCCATTCTGGGCTTTTAAAGAACACAAAAGGAGCAGCATATACCAAAGGGCCATGACATACTGGATATTCCATGACATGATTCATAAGACGGTTGAAGACTATGTTGACAACATTCTAGCTAAGTCCAAAAAGAGAAAAAAATCACATAGCAACCCTAAGTGCCATCTTTGACATGCTAGAGGAGTACAAGGTCAGATTAAACCCAAAGAAGTGCGTCTTTGGCGTACAACCAAGAAAATTTCTAGGATATATAGTGTCAATGAGGAGCATCGAGGTGGATCCAGCAAAAGTAAAAGCAATCCTCGAGATGGAAGCACCAAAAATATTAAAAAAACTAAGAGGTCTCCAAGGCAGACTCCAATCCATTCAAAGATTCATAGCACAACTGGCAAACAAACATAACCCATATTCTCACCTACTCCATAAGGGAGTAGCGTATAAATGGGATACCAAGTGTGAAGAGGCATTCAACAAGATCAAGGAATACCTACTAACACCGCCAGTCTTAATGCCACCAATCCCAAGAAATCCATTGATTCTATACGTGTCAGCAACAACAGCAGCCCTTGGAGCTCTCCTAGCTCAGCATGACGAAAATGGAACGGAGAGGGCTATCTATTACATCGAGAACAATGGTTGGGCATGAGCCAAACTATTCATTCATCAAGAAAGCATGCCCTCAGAGTAGCAAGGTTTGCATCACAAAAATTTACATTACATGTTGCAACATAAAAATAAAACTCATTGCCAAAATTGACCTCTCAAGCATCTACTATCAAAGGGAAATTTCTATAGGAAGAATGGAAAAACGGGTGATGATACTATGAGAATATGACATTGAATATGTGGAGCGGAAAGCAATCAAAGGCCAATTCATCGTAGATCAACTTGCATAAGCACCAATCTATTCAGAGAATCCTCTCATCTTAGAGTTTCCAGATGAGTCTATTTTCAATCTCAACGTAGCTGACCACTAGAAACTATACTTCGATGGCTCATACATGAAACATGGATCAGGAGATGGTGTCTTCTTCATCACCCCACAAGGGGATTACATACCAAGGTCATACAAACTAGCATTTCCCTGCACCAATAACATTACAGAATATGAGGCTTTAACCATAGATCTTAGGATAGCAGTGCAGTGGAACATTATAGCTCTGAAAGTATACGGAGACTCCCAATTGATCATAAATCAAGTGAACGATGAATACTAGACCAAGGATGACAAGCTCACTCCATATAAGAAATTAGTGGACTCTCAAAGAATCCTTCATTGAAATAACATTTGAGCAGATTCCTAGAACCAACAACAGAGTAGCAGACGCCATGGCAACAATTGGATCCTTGCTCGATATCCCCCACAACATTCCAAAATATGAATTCCTTAGTGAGCAGCTTCTCGTACCTATGTTCGAGGTACTAGAATCAGAATATGTGTGTGAAATCATTGGTCCCAGTGATCCTTGGTATCATGACATTTACACATACCTCCGTATAGGAGTCATACCCGCTGACCTACCATCAAACCTAAAATGAACCTTTATTAAAAAGGAATCCAGATTTGTCATCCTAGGTGATACCCTATATCGTAGAAGCATAGAAGGAACCCTACTACACTACTTAAATGCTGAGGAGGCATTAACCGTTCTAACTGAAGTACATAACAGTATCTATGGTTCACACTCGAGTGGAATGACCATAGCCAAGAAACTGCTGAGGATGGGATATTATTGGCCCACAATGGAAAGAGAAGCACATGATCTTGCCAGAAAGTGTCTACAATGTCAGCAGCATGGGGACCTCATCCATGCTCTAGCTCAAGACCTTCATCCTATCGTCACACCATGGCCCTTTTCGTAGTGGGGACTTGATCTCATTGGAAAAATCACACCCGCCTCATCTAACGGCCACAAATTCATCATATAACCATAAATATAGTACTTTTACTAAGTGGGTGGAGGCCATACCCATTAGGACATACATAACTGGAAGTGTGATTTCTAAGTTCATCCTAGCTATCTCATTTATTTATATGGTGGTTCCACAAGCCATTATCTCAGAGCACCCATACCATTTAAGAATCGGAGGTCTGACTTATGCAAAAATTCAAAATCCAACATCGCTTCCACCCTATACTATCCCAAGGCAATGGCCAAGCAGAATCTACAACAAAACCATTCTAAAAAATCCTCAAGAAAGGGCCAGTCAATGATGCAAGTCATAATTCCAGCAATATAACTTAACTTCCACCCTCCTCGGGCCTATTGGAACCTGATCCGTGACACTCCATCGGGTGCCAATTCTCCCTGGTCTACGGATCAGAAGCAATACTCCCCATTGAGATTGAGATCCCATCACTCAAGATATCACTACAAAACCTCATCATTGATGAAGAGTACCGAGTGTCAAGATTAAATGAACTAGAGCTACTAGATGAGTGATGGATAGATGCTTTGAATCATTTGTAAGTCTATCAGAATAGACTCAAAAGGAGCTACAATAAGAAAATCCGAAGTAGGACATTCCAAGTTGGAGAACTGGTATTAAAAGAGAATCAAAAGAATGTCCCAAACCCAAGCAACAAGCGAAAATTTGAACCTAATTGGTTGGGACCTTTCATCATCACAACAAGTTATAAGTCGTGGGCATACTTATCACTAATCTGAACCTCATAAGAGCCTCCATGAATAGTTCCCGACCCTAAAAAGTTTTATGCCTAAATCTTCAAGGTATAGGAACCAAAAATCAAAAAAATCAAAAATGTCCTTAAAAAATGGTTACTTCGGCGAAAACCTAGCAAATAGGTGTCTTGGTAACAACAAAAAAAGCAAAAAAGCAAAAAATCCAAAAAAAATAGAAAAAGGATCAAAAATAGTAAAGATAAAAAATCATCCTCTAGTGAAAACCACTTTGGTGGCACTTTGGGCAGGAACCTTGGTGAAAACCTGGAAAATAGGCACCTTGTGTAAATAAGCACTTTCCATCCACCAGGCTTGTTTGGAATCATCCATCCATTGCACTTCCATCATCCATTGCATTCGGATCTGCGTCCATCACTCATCCACTTGCATCCGCATCATAGCTTGGTCCTATGTTTGTATCATGATTCCTCCTAGTACTACTTGGCCCATCCTCAAGGTCAGTTTGTAATGCTTTTATCGAAGTAGTCTATTGCACCACGCTAGGGGCATGTTCTCATCAGATCGAATTCGTGTATATCCTTAAGATCCTTAAATCAAAAAATCCAAAAACATCAGGAAATCATCAAAAGCCAAAAAATAGAGTCATCTTGTCAATCCATCATCCTAAGCTCAACGAGGGAAAGGTTGATCTTGATCATCCCCCCAGACATTTAGGTTGGGGTCCTATAGGATTCCTCATTATAATAAATTGACATCTCATCATGTATACTGTATTGTCTCAGAATCGGTCAAGTCACAATGAATCCACGCTTGGTTCTCAAGGTATAATCGTGAGGCAAGGCTAATCTATTGATCAGCCCCCGAGGCCTTGTGATAGGTCTTTGTAGGTTAGTCTTGCAAAGCCATCGAAAATCCCAAAAACATCAAAAAATTAAAAATCAAACATTTGTAAAATCTTGAAAACACCAAAAATAGCCTCAAAACATTGCAAAACGTCAAAAACATCCAAATATTTGAAAAAATCCATCCATCTCATCTCGCTTGCACTTGCAATAACACCATCCATAATAAACTGATCGTCATCCTCAACCTTTGGTGAAATAGTTAGAAACAAGTCTAGCAGGTCGAACGTGAAAACTCGAATCATCAAGTCTTAGGTCTAAGTTAGTGCATAAACAAGTTGGTCAACTCTTTATGTCAGTAACTCATCATCCAAATTGGTCCCATATCAATCATCATTTAGAATGCTTTGGATAAATGAAATGATGTGTTGCCATCCACTAACATGTCCTAGGATGAATCCTTCCTACAATGGGCATTATCTTTTGGCAATAAGTTTTGGTTCTTATCCTTTGAAAACATGTCCCCTTTTTTATTAGCAGTATTGAAGAGCATCAACTTGTTTGTTTACTTCATTTTTATCTTTTGACTTATCTTATTGCGCTCATTCCAAGGACTTCTCAATGACATCCAAACAAGAGGATTTAGAGAAATAGGAATGGGGCAACAATCATTATCTTTTTATCTGCTATGCTTGTTGGACGTTCTTGTAATATAACCTTGGCAAATACTTGCTTAGTTAGGTATGTACGGAGGAGGTTTTGGACAACTCGTTGACTATTGCATTGGTAGGTTTACCTTTCCATGTTTTGGTTCGAGGTGTTTGAAACTTCTAAAGTGCATCCTAACAAGGTTTTCGTATGTCAGGTGTGAACAAGGATACTCCTATCCGCTTGTCAAATCAAATTCCATCACACTAGATACAACGCCATCCTAGTTTTCTATACCCTGATGCATCATACCACGTGTGTTATCAAACATAAGAAAATTTGGCCCTTTGAAAATCCCAATTCTTCGGCAAGTAATCATCATCATCATTTGCATTTGCATCATCTTGTGTCTTGTTGAAATGACTTCTTCTCTTCTTGCTCACCTCACCAACAAGGTACTATGACAGTTGATCATCATCACCATCATTGTCATCAATCCTGCATCCACAAATCATTAGCATATTGCATCAACATATCATATGGGAAACATATGCATTGCATTTCCATCATCATATAAACATGTTAACATGAGCATTCTTTATAGATAAGCACATTCATTCTTATCACATTGCATCCATTCCTTACATCACATTACATCTATCACATAAATCATCGCATAACATTTACATAAGCATTTCATAATCATTTCACCATTATCACATACTACATAATCATACACAATAGATACATAAAGCATTATAAATAATTCATTTGCATACATACTTGCATAACATCATAACATCATCTCACCACATTAAGTTTATATTACATCACGCATCATCATACCACTTTGCATTAACATACCATTGCATCACATACATTACATCATCATTTAATATGTTTAGGATAATAACATTTGTTATTCTAAGAATCTTAAAAACCCATCTCATTTGCATCATATCACGACCATCGCATTACATCATTACATCATCTCATAAATAGCATCATAAATCATTCATTCCACAAGCATAAATAATTCATTACATACAAAGCATATATCCATCCATAATCCATTCTTATATAAGCATAATTCACATAACATTTCACGTATATACCATATCATTTTGCATATTACATTCCATATCACATATCACATCATCATTTGCATCAACATAAAATAGATAATCATATAGACAGCATCATTACACATCACACAAATACATCTGCATATCATGGGTTAACATAATATAGATCTGTTAGTCCTAATCATTGCATAATGCATATATCATCATAAATAAATGCATCCATAAAAGCATCATTGCATAACATATAGAAGTAAAATCATTCACATATGCATAAATAAAGAGTACACATCGCATCATATCAAAATCATCATCGGCTCATATATATATATATATCATCAATAACGCAACTGTCATAGTACAAAGAATAAATTGGATCACTGTACATGTATGTCAATTAGTACAAAAGGCCCATTGAGCTATCAAAAATGAGCCCATAAGGCACAAAAAGTATCATAGCATCTCAGTCAAGCTTTCTCCCCATGTATGTTTCCCTCGCTCGCCATCAAGGGCCTCGGGCTAGTTCCCTCAGAGGTTGGTCTGCTAGACATCTGCATTTTATGCCTCTCTCAGTGTGGCCTTTCATGATAATAAGTGTTCCTGGCAAGACTTCGCCTCTCGCATTTACATCCTCAGATGATCGAATCGACATCAGACTCGGGAGGAGTGGAGGCCGCGCCCCTCTGGGGCCATGGTCTCCTCGCTTAGCCTCTATGGCTACCTATAGCTTTGTAGCCTATCTCTATCGTGACGGCCTCGGACCCCCTCCCAGCCCCAGCCCTCTCTCTCAACTCCTAGCCTGACCTCTCACCACAAACTGGACTCGGAGCTCAGAATTCACGACCACAGATCCCGAGGATCTCACTGTCTCACTGATCAGACTCTGGTGGTTTGTACCTATGTATCGCAGACTCCGAGGCTAATCCTTCCCCTACGGTGGTACACCTAGTGGCACCTACTGCTGGTCTAGCATCAGAACATTGCCCTACCCTGGCTGAACTGGAGGCACAACTGGCTGATCCTGTCGAACATCAGCCCTCCTTCCTCGTCCTCCCCCTCTGCCTCTAACTTGTCATAGATCTGGGACTGCTCCTAGAATAGTCAACTGAAGCAAAGGTCAAAACCAATCCCTACAAGCCTGAGTCGTGCCTAGGTCTGCAAGTCCCTAATCGTAGGCCCACGATCGAGCCACCAACTGCCTGAAGCTATCTACTGCCTCTGAAGCAGGAATATACCGCCCCCATGAAACCTGTGTCATGGAGCAGGTGAAGACAACTACATAATCATCATCAGGGCAATCCTGAGGCTCCCTGAACTAACACCGCATGCGCCCGGGCAAGTACCTCTCAATCATGGTGTGATCCCGCCCCTACATAAAATGATCCTTGCAGCAATAAAACATCTGATCAGCATCGTCATCCCATCTAGGCCGACCAAGGTATGGTTCCCAGGTGAAAACTTGCATCTCGTCCAAGACTCTCCTCCAGTAGGAGATCCCATGCTCACTGGTGTGTGTAAAGGACACACCGCCTCTGTATCACCACACGAGGGGATCATCTAGTAGCATCAAAACTGAAACAACATGCGGCCATAGCACAACAATGTGCTCCCATGCCCAGATGTGAATAAGAGTCACCCCTGCTATGAGTGCTCAGTCATCCATGTAGACGTACTCATGAAGATCTCTATATAAGGATGCGAGAAGCACAGGCCTCCATGCAAAACGAACCGGCCTGTCTCAAACCATCCACTCCCAGTAATATCCCCAGCTAGGACTAAAGTATCAGCCTCATCTGTCAAGGGCAACGAGACCCGAAATGATGGATGCAATCACCCAGCGGTATGGAGGTTCTAGGATCTTGTGTCGCTCGAGCTCTATCTATCCCTTGTAGAAGACAATGTCCTGTGTGGCGGGGACTCTGTGGATGGCCTCGCACCCCTCGTCCATATCAAAAATGACCCTTTGGTCATGAATCGGCAATCGCAAAATATGCCAAACATCCTCTAAGGTGACGATGGCCTCGCCAGTGGGAAGGTGAAATGAAGAGGTCTTATTGTGCCATCTCTCGGCCAACACTGACAACATCCCTAGGTGAGTACAGATGGGTGTTGCATAGGCAATCTACCATAACCCTGCAATCTAGAGTTGATCCTGGTCCCTACTGCTCAAGTCCCACAAAAAGCTAGACAAGTCCTCTGACCTGTGCTCTCAAGAGTAGAGCTCCCTCGCCGTGTCCTACATCAAGGAAGGTCACCATGTTAAAAAAATTTGACAAATTCTTCGTTGAACATTCCAAGAACCTTTCCAGCGATGCAACCTGTGAAGGCGTCACAGTTTAATTTCTAATCAAACTCTGACGCTAAGGCTTAAAATAGCAAAATCGTACCACTGCAATGCACTTTCTCATCCAGCGGCGCACTTTGGGTGGAATCAGGACTGCCGTGTCACACTTTTCAAACCACCCCGCCAGCCTTGAGCTCAACGTCAGAGTTTTCAAACTCCAAACAGCACCGCCGCAGCACAATATCACACCGCGCGGCGCAGTTTGATTGTTGAGTGGCACTATATAACGTCGTTGTAGACAGACCGACCTTTAAAAGCATTAAATGAAGCAATAAATGAAAAATGAAGCTCAAGTAAGGGTCACATACTAGTGCCCCCATGCTAGTGGTCGCTGGTACATCTGAACTCAATCAAAAATGTGTAGGGGAAGTTGTCGTTGCGCCATATCGTCAGGAGGTCAGAGCTCAAATCTTGAGGTTACTATTGGAGGTGTGTGAAAATGACTTGAAAGTGACCCCTTGGGCCCCTTTTAAGCCTAAAAATTAGGGGTTTTTCACCCTGATTGGTTGTCCTCCTAGGGTTTTGGACCCCCGAACTAGTTTTTATCTAGTTGAGGCCTGTTTTACATCGTTTTATTATGTTTAGACACGTTTTGAGCCTCCTGGCGCCTTTTCGGATCTTTCGGGCACTTTGTCCTCTTTTTTTTGTGAGATCACCCAAAAATTGAAATTTTCGTCCAATCTCTCGAGGGGGAAATATAATGGAATGTTTTCTCTCACCAGGTAGCAGTGGGGAAATTTTTTGAATAGCAAAAATTTTCAGCTTTGATCGAGATCGTTTATTCTTTGAACCAACGCAGCAAGTGCATTGCTTCAAAGAGGGACAAACTGTAGACACGTAAAATATACCGATTGACATTGTACATTTGATCCTGACTACTAACATTGTTTCATCCTGAATCATCCCTCGATCTAACCATTTAATCAAATCTCCTTATCTGATTAAAATCATCAATATTCCTCTCTTAATTAAATAAATCATTTTATCTAATTAAGTTAATTTCTTTTGTTAATTAAATCAATCCATCTGATCTAATTATCCCTATTTAATTAAATAATTAATTTTATTTGATTAAATCTCTAAAGTCTAAATTAAATAAATTAAAACCTTATTTGATTTAATCTAACACCATCTCTTTTAATTAAATAAATCAAAATCTTTATTTAATTAATCTCTTATCATATTCCTCTCTTATTTGATTTAAATAAATCCATAAATTTGAGTCAAATAGGTCACATCATCTAATCTCCTATTAAATTAATTAACCCTTGATTAATTTAATTGGAGTCATGTCCTATCCTCTAGATTTCGCAAGTTGCACATAAAAATAGATTAAATTCATTTATTAAATCTTTATTTTCCTCACAAGGCATCTTTTGGAATATTCTCCAAATTTGAATTCAAAAATTCCAAGTCAACATGTACATCCAACAAGGCAATAACTTCATCTTACATGTACTTTTCCTTAGGCCAAGTGGCATTTATTGCATTTTCCCTTCCCTCTTGCAAGTCATTTCAACAAATTTGAAATTCAAAAATATGCATTTATTGGCACAATCCCCAAATCTTGCACATCCTCCATCCACTCATAGATTGACAAGTGGCATCATGACATTGGATGAATGTTAGTCCCGCATTGCTCAAATTTGGACATTCATCCATCGTGGCATTCTATAAATAAAGTGCTCATATCCTAATTTCAACATCCAAAAAATATGCAAATTATTATGCTAAAATATTTAGCCATTTTCATCCATCACCATTGAGTTCTTAGCTAGGTTTTTTGCAGATTTTGGTTTGGAGTTCTCATCCTTCATCAACAACGTGGATCAATCATCATCAACATATCAAACTTGCATCTTAGGAATTGGGAAAGGGCCAATTTTCACATCAAATTGGTACCAATTCCCCCATGGGATCATGTGTTTGCTATTCTAATTAGGATTGAATTTATATTTTCTTGTTTTATGGTGTTCATTGTTTTCTTTCCTAATTTGAAGTTTGTAAATGGATTTCATTGGGAATCCTTGTTCATGCTTGCAATATCTAACTTAATGTGTTTGTTCTCTTTGTTTTGCAGGTATTAGGATTGGGGTTCACACAGAAATAAATTGAATTGAGAAGGCATAGACAAAATAGACAAATTAAACGAAATACCCAAAAGAACTGTGACTTCAAGGGCTGCAATAATTTATAGATTATGGACAAAATGATTTGCTAAGAGAACTATAGAAATCTTCATAAATAACTTTTAGTAGTTTTTTCAATTCGAAATTAAATAGAGGTAATATTCAGAAAGCAATGGAACCTAGTTTCACTTGCTTGACAGAGCCAAAGATTTGATGCTAAGATCCCAAATCCCAGCTTGCAACTCCAATCTCTTAAGAAACCCCAAACAATCTCTACATAATCCCAATTCAAAACTTCCCAAACAAGATAAAAATCTCCAAAAACAAGAAAATAATATTCATGGGAAGCAAACAAGACAGTTTCAAGATTTTTAATTCCCATCCCCTTTTCTTTTGCAAAAATAACCAAATTTTATTAACTACTCTTGAGTGCACATTGTTGCATGCAACCTTTTTAATTTCATCATTTAATTTTATATTTTACATTTACTACAACTATTTATATCTTTATTTTTATATTTATTCAACTAAATATATTCTAATTTATTTAAACTTAATGATCACCTTTTAATATTTTATTTACTAACTTCGACTTTACATTATAATTTTATTTTATCATAACCTATAATTATATAAAAGCATTTATTTTCACTTATCAAAATACCTTTTAAATTTTATAACTTTATTTTAATGTGACAATAAATCAGAAACACTTATTGAACAAATTTAAATTAAATGAACTAAATACCAAACAATACCTGTCCACAAAGTGAAGTCAAAAAGCAAGATCACAACAACACTAATGGACCAACCAAACATACAGAAAAAATTGATAGGGTGTGAAAATCATATACTCATTCATGTCAAGGATGATGGTTGAAACAGGGGACCAAGTGCTACCTCCATTCAACAATTCCATTAGGTTTTGAGGAACGCTTAGACCTTTCAATTCAAGCGGAGTCGATTCCTGGTACTTGCAACCTACAACACACAAAACGATTGAGCATATACATAATCATACAATCAGGAACACTGTGAAAAGAAATCGTAGCGTAGCAGTGTACTCACAAGTGAGTAATGCGACACTGTCCCTTTCACCAAAACACATCAAACAAGTAACCACATCAACGCATAACTATTAGTTGCTAAACAAAAAAATAAGAACAATCACCAAAGAATCGTATAATGCTCAAAAAGATTAATCCACATAATCAATTAAGTCCATATACTAATCATAACATAACCATAAAACACTAGTAATAGAAGTATCATCAAACTATCATCGTGTAATGTAAGAGGGATTCAGTGCACACGGGTCTCTCCTTTTCTTGAGAGATCACCAAGGAACGAACTACCCTTATACATGTCAAAAAATGATAAAGAACTAATACAGATCCCAAGGGATTCAGACCAAAGGATTCCTGTCCCAGAAGAGGGAGTTCTTGGCCAGAAGATGTCAACGCAGTTTTAGGATGCGCTGGCGTCCTGAACAATAAAGAACTCAAGAACTCAATGGACAAAAATAGATCCCACTCACAAACTCAGGAATAGTCTATATGGGACTACTTAACTAACTAGAAAACCAAATGTTGAAGTAAATACTAGGATGCTTGGAGAAAGCTTACCCTTTTTTTGGATGCTCAAGTCTTCACTCTAAGCTCCTTTTCTTGACCTACACACAAAAGACTGAGGAGAAAGTTATTGAGTGGCTGTATAGGGGCCTGCCTCAGTCAAACCCTGTTTTGGTGTTCCCACCTCCATGGAAAACCAAGTTGGAAAGGAATGCTAAAGGAGTAAACAAAGCATTTGGTAAAAGCAATACCTGCTCAGGAGTAGAACCCACACCACGATAAGCATGTGGTGAAAGTAATACCCACTCAGGACTAGAACCTGCACCACAATAAGTGTAAACAAATGTGTGTAGAAGGAAAGTAAGAAAGGAAGAGAGAGTGTTACCCATGGGCCAAGGCCCTCTCTAGAGCACACAGACGCACCACTAAGTGATTGCTTGAGAGTTACTGTTGTTGCTGGGGGGACCTCAGTCTGACATGGCTTCGCCTGTGAGTGCACTGCTATCAAAAGAGTCTCAAATTTGAAGCAAAATGGAGAGAGAGCCAGTGTGATGTCTTCCAACCTCCAAATGAGAGGAAAAAGGAGGCTTTTATGCTTAAAAGGGTGGCAAAGAGCCATTACTTTCAAAGTGTAACTGCCAAGACATGTGTCTCAAGGGTTAACCTTCCAGATTCCACGTTTTCAAATCGGGAAATGGAGAGGATGGTAGTGTGCCACGTAGACATCTACGTGTCGTGCATTCATCCAAGGCCTATATTCTCAGAAAAATGTGTCACCAGGCTTATGTTGCTCAGCCACTTGTCCTCATGGAGTTAGAATCATGAAATTTTGACCCATGGGATTTTGTAATTAATATTTCAAGGTGTTATAAATGCTAGGCATTAATGTTAAAATATGGAATTGCCCCTAGGTGAAATTCTATGATATTACATTTTCTCCCAACTTAGTGGGATCGATTTTAGAAAAAATCAGCCTCATTAAAGTAGAAAAGAATAAAATTCATCTGAATTTTTGAATTTTACAGATTTGCATGCCAACAGAGAGACCATAGCGGCTACTGCAGCCAAGCTAATCAGAATTGAAGGTTCCCCCAGCATCTGAGCTCAACAAACAACATTTGAGTGGTCACCAAAAACTATTGAAGGTTCTAACTTGCAAAACTCAAATTTTAGGTCAACCTCAAAAAATCAGAAGAAAGCTACCATGGAGAGAGGAATGATCAAGAAAAAAATCGGTGATTTAGAAGAAAAATATGATCAAGAGATGACCTTATGCCCCCTCTTGAGTTTTCCCCCAACTTAGTGGGGCAAATTCAGGAGAAACCGGGAAGCCACAAGTCCTAGGAAAAATGGGCCCTAGGGGGCCTATATATATCTAAGTGGGCCCCTAGAAGGGTCACTTTCACTATTCACCATGAGAAA
Source organism: Sequoia sempervirens (assembly GCA_007258455.2). Classification (NCBI taxonomy): domain Eukaryota; kingdom Viridiplantae; phylum Streptophyta; class Pinopsida; order Cupressales; family Cupressaceae; genus Sequoia; species Sequoia sempervirens. Next base: position 6,055 of record VDFB02181140.1, on the reverse strand, counting down.
ATTGTTGAATTTTGTGAGAGAAAAGTCAGTAAAATGCCTAGCAAGAGAGAGTACGAGGAGCTGAGGCTGGAGTAGCTACATCGAGACATCGTCGAGGGTCACAAGGTGGACCAAGTAGGCCCCAAACTCTCATTTTTTGTGATTTGTCATGCATTTATTAGGATTTCCCCGCCGGCAAGGTGCGTAGGTGTCCTTTTCTCACACTTGCATCTAAAAATCGTGTTGTAGTCCTCGACAAGCACTGTAGTCCCATACATGCATTGTCATCTCGGATACACGCTCTCATCTCTAAGGCAATCATGGCAGTCAAGAGATTTGTGCGCAGCACGCAAACGTTTGCACGTCGCGCATCGGTCTTTGTCATTTTTTCTTGTTTTTTGTTATAAAATGCCAATGTTATGATTCAAAGTTTTTGTTACTTTTGGCAGGAGTACCCAGAGATTCAAGAGCATCCTGGAGGGTGAGCATTATGACTTGTTCGTGAGCAAAGGGACTGCTTATCTATGGAAAAGGTCACACTGTTAGAGCGCGTCAGTCTATGGCATGTGTTCACCATGCCAGAGATGAGATATCATGAGTGGATGTTGATGGCCCTCATGGAGCGGTGGGATGCCACTAGATCATCATTCTAACTACCATGTGGAGAGATGACTGTCACTCTCGAGGACATCTATTGGATCCTTGGACTAACCATCCATGGATGACGGGTGGCCCTCGACGACACACGATCAACACGTGAGTGATCAGAGGGTGTCCTCTATTGCACAAGGAGGATGAACGGCGGTGACAATACGGGTCACATCTATACACATTGGTATGACCATGCAAGGACCACAACACCATTGATCCATCAGGTTATGGTCATGACCGTTTCCTTCTAGATTATAATTGATAGGTGAGGCTCACACTTACATGGGAGCCTCATCCATACTATCAAAGAGATGGTAGAGCATAGGACCATTTTTTTCTGGGGGCACAACATGCTTGCACACTTTTACCAGGATTTTGGTTGGTGCATGCACTATGAGTACCTCATCCTTATAGCATGCACACTTTTTCAGGTGTGGGCCTTTGCCCATATCATGTGCACTCAATCAATCGGTTTTCCCCAGCGACAGTAATATTAGATCCCCATGGCCCACTGGTGTGACATGATGGGCTAGTGTAGGTTTAGAAATTTATAGTTTTGGCGGTTGTACTTTGATACCCTCATAGCAGATAGTGTCTAATGGAGACCGTATTAATTTTTTCAAGTGGGTGGAGGATAACAGGTTCCTAAGGAACCTACAGTGAGATCATTTTTTGATCGGGTGTAGGGATTTTGTTATTGTACCCTACTACTAGGGACGGGTCATGCAGCAGCATGGCTGACCACAGACTATTCTCGGGAAAGCGCACCACCCTAACAGGCCCATAGAGTGTACAGTCGCACTGCCCTTGTTCCGATTATTACAACATCATTCCCAATGATGACTGACTCTAATCCAAGTTAGATTCCCAGCCACCCATACCAAGCAGGACACCTGTGTGGCAACTTAATCTCCACGCTGGCTGGGAGGCATCGCCCAGCCCTCGTGGCCTCAAATAGGGTGTTTCCGGGAGGGGACCCTGGTCCATAGGACTTACCACCCCAACCGTCATAGGATAGGAGGAGAGGTCGACAGTAGGCCAATGAGGAGGAGGAGGAGACACCGCAAGAGGAGGAGGCAACATCACCGAGGCCAAGGTAGTAGAGGAGGTCAAATCCACCACCAACTACCCCTGTCTCTTTAGCACCACCATCTTCTACTGTAGTTGTGTGCTAACTGGCGCACCAAGAGCAGCCACCTGGTGCCCGGCAGCACAGGGTCCCGGCTGACTTCATCCTCTACCCTAACCTCGACATGGAAGCTAGGGACCCAAAGCATATACATTCATTGGAAGTTTTACATTTTGAACTCTTGAAGCCATGATGGAAGTATCTTATTCATGCCATGCAATATTATTATCTTTTCTTTTTTTACTGTACGTGATGCGGCATTTTATTCTGAATTATAGCTAGGTGCATTTTAAAAGGTTTCAATACAGGTAAATCTGGGCGCATCGTCCCAGGTATTGGCTGCATGTCCGGAGATTCATGCTCTGCAGAAACCCGGTTGTAACCTCGGCAGACCGCGATACGAGGAGCGAGGTGCGAGACGGTTCAACCATCGCAGTTGAAAATTGTGAGGATAGCACAAACCAGGCCGTCGCGATAGATGCTCACCCGGAGCCGGCTACACCTGCAGAGCGGAGTGCTGATTCAACGAGCGCAAATGAGTTCGGTAGAAAGCATTCCGGCTGACCCTGGCGGGTAGTTGACAACGCCAGGAGCTCGCCAGAGGTTCAACTGACCCGGGCCATGGCGTGAAGAGTCGATTTATATCCTCTCAGGGGAGATCAGAGGGATGCAAGCAATGTTGTCTGCAACACACTCTCATCGTTCACACTCCATGACCACCGTCTAGCCTCTCCTGCGACTTCCAGAGCCTCCGCCAAATCCAAAGGGCTCTAGGAGCCAAGCGTCGCAGTGATCATCATCAGTTTTGTACATATCATTTTTGTAGCAAAATACATATACATTTATATATACTTGTAAATCTTTCTATATAGACATGTATACAATAGCCACTCATTTTTTGTAGTAGTGTCCCGATACATGTACATGACATTGGATACATATATTTTGTATATATATATATATACATATATGGATACATCAATTCTGATTTCATGGCATTGTTTATCTGGATGTGTACATTTTTTTTTTTCACATACATTTATGTTATGGATGTTATATTCTCATGTGAATGTATGCCTACATTAGATGCTAATATGATTTAATAAACATACATGGTTGTATGTTAATTAAATACAATGATGATCTAATGGACACACACACACATGCACGCGGTCATTCATAACACAAAAATTCTCATAATGTGTTAATGAACAATGTCAATGTATGCAATACTACTACTCTTCTGGTAGAGAGAGCACCACATAGATGACACATAGGACACTACACATAGTAACGACAAAGATGCATTGAATTAACAGGTTCTTTTAAAGGAATTCCATCCATAGATGATAATCCATAGGTGCCTGAGCCATATATAGAAATCACAATGTAAGGGCCTAACTAGTTAGGGATAAATTTTCCTCTTTGGTCAAGCGGCACATTTATATTTCTCTGGTTTTCACAAAGAACCAAATCTCCTATTTTAAAGGTTCTAGGAAGCACACTTTGATTGTATTGTCTAGATAACCACTATTGGTAAGCTTTAAGATGTTCGAGGAATCGTAAATGGTGTTCATCGAGCATCTCCAGCTGATGCAAATGGTTAACTCAATAGGTCTCATTATCAATTAGCCCCTTCAAGGAAAGCCGTAGAGACAAAATCTCCAACTCCAAAGGCATGATAGCTTCAATGCCATACACGAGGTTATAGGGTGTTGTTCCTGTAGCCGTACGAACACTTGTGTGATAGACCCATAAAGTGTATGTCAATTAAATGTGCCAATCTTTACCATGTTTGTTAACTATTTTACGGATAATAAGATCAAGAGTTTTATTTGACACCTCCACTTGACCGTTAGATTGTGGATAGTCTAGTGTAGAAAACCTATGTTGAATGTGAAATTTCTCGAGGAACTGCTTCATTTCCATGTTTTTGAATGGAGTAGCATTGTTAAAAACAAGTGTAGCATGCAATCCAAATCGAGAAATGATGTTATTCATAAGGAAACTATAGATAGCTTATGTGTTCATGGATCGGAGCGAGATAGCCTCGACCCATTTCATGAAATAATCTATGGTGGTAATGATAAAGGCATGTCCCTTGGAAAAGGGGGCTGATATCTTTCCAATAATATCCAACCCCCACATAGTGAATGACCAAGGGGAAGTTTTGTTTTGTAACTCTTGGGTGGGCGCATGAATGAGATGACTATGTTGCTGACATTAAGGGCACTTTTTGACAAAGTCAAAGGAATCTTGTTCCATCATTTTCCAATAGTATCCCATGTGTATCAGTCTTCGTGCCAAGGATTTACCACCAAAATGTCCACACCCAAAGCCTACATGGATTTCCTTAAGGGTAAGGGGTATCTCTACTTTAGTAAGACACCTAAGAAGCAAGCCATTATAGTCTTTCCTATAAAGGATGTCAGACAGGATGACGTAGAAAATTGAAAGCTTCCTCACACAAATGTGGTTGTTCTTTGTCACATCACCGGGAAAGTTTACAGTCTTTAGATAGTTATAGATATCAAAAAAGCATTCCCTAGAGTCTACATGGGAACACATAGGAGACTTTGCTTCAAGTTCTTCAGGGACCGCAAGGGTTTGCAAGACTTGGACCACGAAATGGTATTCTTTTGTTTCTTCTTTAGAAGGTACCAAGGAAGTTATGCTCGCCATGGCATGAACATGTCTATTCTCTCTCCTTAGGACATTATTTATTGTGAAAGAAGAGAACTGTTTAAGCAAAGATAAGGCAAGGTCCCGGTACCAAGACAACCTACTTTGCTTGGCTTGATAGGTTCCTGTTATCTAGTTCACTGAGTTTGGAGTCACCTAGGATATGGAGGTGTTTTATCTTTAGTGCAATAGCAGTGCATAAGCCAGCTATAAGGGCTTCGTACTCAGTGAAGTTATTGGTACAAGGGAAATCTAACCGAAAGGATAAGGGAACTGTCTTACCCTCATGGGATATTAGAACCACGCCTGCTCCAAAACTAGTTTGACACCTTGATCTATCGAAATACATTTTCCAATCGGAGTCATGATTGTTTACAAAAATGTTTTCATAGGGAAACAAATCCAAGCTAGGAAAGGAGCGAGATCAGGGAGCATCTGCCAATAGATCCATAATTGCTTGACCCTTTATTGATTTATGACTAACAAACTTTATGTTGAACTTGGAAAGCAACATAACCCATTTCGCAAACCTTCCTACTAGATCAGTGCTGGAAAACAGATGTCTTAAAAGATTTGTTTTTACTATGATGCGTGTTTCTGCATGGAGAAAATAATGCCTCAACTACTACGTAGTGAAGACAAGAGCAAGGTATTGTTTCTCCATGGAGGAGTAACGGGTTTCGTAGTTAACTAGGACACGACTAATGTAGTAGACTTCTCTTTCCTTTCCAGTGTCATCATATTGAGCTAAAAGAGTTGCCAAAGCATATGGTGATGTAGCTAGGTAAAGCATAAAGGGTCTATCTTGCATAGCCAACATCAATATGGGAGGCTTGGCCAAATAGGCTTTGATTGACTCAAAGGCTCTTTGACATTCCTCATCCCACACGAATCGAACATCCTTTTTCAGTAAGCGAATGAAAGGAAGGGTACGATTAGCCATCTGAGATATAAACCTATGAATCACCTGAATCTTCCCTTGTAGACTTTGACACTCAATAATATTCTTTGGTGGAGGCATGTTAACGATGGCATCAATCTTTTTAGTGTCAACTTTGATCCCATGATGAGAGACTATAAACCCCAGAAGCTTGCCAACGTCAATGCCAAAGATGCACTTAAGGGGATTTAGTCTCATTTTATAGAGTCAAAGTCTTTCGAAAATAAGACAAAGGTTCTTAGGATGGTCTTGATGGGTTACCAATTTTTCCAATATGTCATCAATGTAATCTTCTAAAATCTTGTGAATAAAATCATGAAATATTAGGGTCATTTCCCGCTAGTAAGTAGCTCCTACATTCTTTAACCCAAACGGCATGACCACATAACAAAAAGTACCCCACGAGGTAGTAAAGGCTATCTTGTATTGATCATCCGAGTTAATAGGAGTCTGATTATAACCTAAGAATCCATCCATGAAAGAAAGCAATGCATGGCCTTCAGTCGAGTCAACAATCATATCTATATTAGGTAGCGGAAAATCCTCTTTAAGAGAAGCCTTGTTAAGGTCTCAAAATTCAATGCATATGTGAATACGACCATCAGGTTTACCAATGGAAACTATATTCAAAATCCAAGGGGAATAATCGATAGGATGGATAAAACCTACTTTCA
>VDFB02181139.1:0-47344 GCA_007258455.2 Sequoia sempervirens | reverse complement strand
ATAAACCTAGTAGTTTAGAAACTACATTCAATTTTCCACAAATTCTATTCTTACATATTTTTGAAATAATATAGATAACTTATTCAAATTTTTACGTCAAGTTGCTTAACTTTGATTTTTTTGAATTTTCATTGCCACTTAAGGGCCTGTTTTTTCCGTGATGACCCTGCACATACCTAGGTCTGTTGGTCATCGTGCTCTTGTAACCTTGTTTACCATTTAATAATTCCTAATTCAAACCAAAATATTTTATGACAAAGTCTTAAATCTTAACTCTTTAATCCTGAGGGTCGAGTCTCGTCAACCTAGTGATGTCCCCATTTTAAATTATGCACGTGCATAAAGAATTTTTTAAAAGAGGGACCGCTCGATGAATTTTCGATGGATGGATATAGATGCATTCCAAAAGTAAATCCTTGAAGCACTAGACTTGCAAACTGAAACCTCTGGAATAACACTAGAACCGTTAGATTTTCATAAATCAATGGTTGAGATTTTATTAATCGTTTAGGTCTGTCGATCATTGTGCTTTTGTTTACCATTTAATATTGCCTAAGTCAGACCAAAATATTTTATGAAAAATCCTTAAATCTTAACTCTTTAATCCTGAGGATCGAGTCTCATCAACCTAGCGATGTCCCCATTTTAAAAATAACTTTATTATTATAGTTTATTTTGCATGTGCACTATGTAGCCATCTTGTCATCTATTGCGAGCATACCTTTTAAGCACTTGTTTATAAGGATTCAAGTGTTGAAATAAATGTTAATTGTCACATGATCAATGATAGTGGTGAATTTAAAAATGAAAAGTGTGATGTCATACTAATTGTGTTTGTGCTAACTTCTATTATTCTATATATACTTCACCAACTTGATGTTCTTCATATCATTTATAATATATTTAGGATTGATTTATTTCTTCTCTATTCTCAATTTAATTGAGATATTATGGAGTCTTCATGGTGTTTCATGCTACCCAAATGTTTTTGGGAGAAAAGAAGGGATGATGCATACGGCAAACAAAAGTTGGGTATGGTTTTTACAATTCCTTGTGTGCAGGTTGAGGATGCTATAAGAATAATTGTGGGTAGGGAATGGCTTCAAAACAACCCTCGTGCTCTATATTCTGAGGTAGCTTCAGATTTCTTGTCCAATTGCATGGAAATTTTTCTTGATAAAGATTTGGTGAAGATGCTGGCAATATATTATTTGCAGCCTTTAATTTACTCTATTTCTTCATTGGAGTTGGCATTGGAGCATTACAATTTTGAAAGTGGGTTAGTGCCTGTTGGTGGAATCTTTAGGAAAGTGAAATTGTAAGCTTCTACAGAACAAGCTCTTGCCCTAGTTAATATGAGATGGGGTCTGTTATGTGATACGAAAATTGAATCATTAAATAGTCTGGATTTTTGGAGGAAGGTTTTGGGTGATTCTCTTTTCTTCTTGGCTGTTAATTTGTTAAATTCAATTCACGTTCTACTCAAACAACCAGTTGATGGCCTCAACTAATGTTACAAAAAAAAATAGTAATGAATTGTGTGACATGTCACATGTCTATATTTTATTTATTGTACAATGTAACAATTCTTGTAATATGTACTTTGTGACTAGTTTTTTATCATGGTTAGTAGCTTTTTGGCCATGTTGGTTATGTACTATGTATTTCAGTCTTTAGCAATATCTACTTAAATTAAAATACTTTTCGTGGCTCCATTCTTGTAAATCCCTTTTTCTTTGATCAATATATAAATGTTAAATGTGGCTTTTAAAACTAATAGTAATTATCAACATATAGTTCTGATCATAAGTGAACAAAATTTATTGTGAATTATTAGTGGACATTGATAATGATTAAGGAAAAATGAGACATTTAATTCTCTCTTTTCAATGTGTTGAAGTACTCTACCTTTCATTTATTCTATTGAAATTCTCATTTTGGTTGTGGTACTTGGTGGCGGCGTGGATTAATGCCATATGAATATCCAGAGTGATTGATTGGATAGCTTTATATTGAAAAATACATAATGTACTATAGAATCATAGATGATGATGTCAATAATCCAGTGATTTTGACAATTGATAGCTTGCGTGGCACTATCGATTTTGACAATTGACAGGTTGTTAGCTTGAGGTACAGTTTGCGTGTAGCCAGCTTAAGGTACCGATTAAGTTGGATTTTTGGTTTGCCTGAATCGCAATTATTACTAGTCAGTAGTAACTATACACTCAATTATACACAGTCTCACACATGACATGTGTGAGGTGTACAAGGGACCAGATTGGTAGTGGCACTTTTGGCGACACTTTTGGCCCATAAATAAGGATAGTGAGCACAACTAAAATCATTCGTTGAATTGTCATAAGGGTTTTCATTTTGTAGGGTCAATAACTTAATAAGGATTTAGGAAGAAGATGATGTGGTATTATTGGGGATCCTCTAAATTCTCCTACCACCAATTATGTAGTTGTAGATTAAAAGACCAATTTCCTTCAAGTTCAAAATGGGTGGAATTAGAAAGAAGTTGATTTGGTTCACCTAACTTCTCAGATAGGTTTTGAACCAGGATGAGGAGTTTTGATGGAGATAAGTACTATCCTAGTGCATGGAAGCTGCAAGTAGAAGATGGGAGCAGTTTTACTACCCCTCATCGTCTACATGGTTGCCCAGGAAATTCCCATGCATTTATTTTCAATGCTCATCTTCTACATGGGAGTAGTTTTACTACCCCTCATCATCTGCATGGTTGGCCAAGAGAGTCTCTTGTATTTATTTTAAGGCACCATGGCTTACCAGGCAAGCCCCATGCATTTATTTTCAATGCTCATCTTCTACATGAGAGCAATTTTACAACCCCTCATCTTCTACATGAGTCTAGTTCTGAAAGGGGCTAAGTACATTTTGTATCTTCATAGCTCCCATTTCCCTAGTTTGATTGGGCCCCCTTTCTCCATGTATTTATTTTCAAAGCCCATGGATGACTCGATAAGTCCCATGTGTTTATTTTCAGAGCTCATGGTTGACCTGGAAAGTTCCATTTATTTTTAGAGATACATGTATCACATTTACGTTTTCAACTTTTCACCAGTGGTCCAACAAAAGCTTGGCTCTTACGCTTACATTTGTATTTGTACTACATAATAATGTGACATTGTAATTCAATTGTAATAAAATAAATGGTTGTGCTATTAATGTGACATTGTAATTCATTTTATTAAGTCCTTTGCAAGTTAAGTGCTATTAATGGTTGTGCAATGTGCTATTAATGTGAGATTATAATTCATTTTATTTCAACGTTAGGTTTCCAACCCCTTGGCCTAGATGTCAATCCTAGTGCATTAAAGTTTAAAGCAAATTTAAAACACATGTTTTATGTTTATTATTTATGGTTATAGTTGCATTCCAGAATAAAATGCACAAAGCGCTAGGCTTGTGAACTTAAACCTTTGGAATCACCCTATAACTGTTAGATTAACAAAGATCAACGGTTTAGAATTTGTTGTTGATGCAGGAGTAAATCATTATTGGCTTGTTTTAAATGTTGTCAGCCATGTGGCATGTACTACCTAATTGTGTATTGTGTAGTTTGTAAGTAATGAGTAGATGTTTCAGTGTCATTCACTTTAATATTCAAAAAAGAAAACACTTTCTATTGCTAAGTGATTTTATTTTGAAGTTAGAGGGTCAACACATGGGGAGATTTCAGTCTTCAGTTTGCTCATTGCAGTGCACCAACCTGTTTTTGGTTCCACAGTTCCACTTCCAACAAAGCCATTCCAATAACCCAGTTTCAACTTCAAGAATCAAAATTCAAAATCCGGGTAAGTTAAAGAATTCATGTGGCTACGTTTCATCATTTGATGTTTCTTAAAATCTTATTTTTTCAAACTTTGAAGTTTAGGTTTAGGGTTAAGAGGCTTAAGAATTAAGAAAGATTAAGGACTAACAGGGAATTCACAAATTTAACATTGTTGATTGTATCAACATGTCTACCACCAGTAGTAGTACCACTAGAGCAATGTTAGATAAAAAATGCATTATACAAAATTTCTTAAAACCCCAGGTTTCATTGATGAATACCATGATATTTATGATCCTGAAGCCTATGGTAGGCATACCTAGAACTTATATTTTCATATCAAAATAAGGCTTCAAAGCAAATGCAAGTTAATAGTTTCAGTGCACCGTGGGTAAGTGGATTAGGTCATATGATATTATATGAGGTTTTCCCTTGCCCAAAATTTTTCATGGTCTGTGCCCTAAGTTATGATGATAACAAAAGAGAAATTGTTAATAAAGATAGCAAAGAAGAATTGTTATCCATTGATGCAGAAGAACTTGGAAAAGTTTTGGCCTTGGGGTTTACAACTCAAGAATTTGGAAATGTCCACATTGACCTAGAAAAGCTTGCTAGTGATTATGAAGCAGTGGATGAAAAGGAGAAAAAATATTTCTTCAATAGAATAGTTCAGGATAGAAACAAATTGAAAGGTGATCATAAGCCTCCTTATGATTTGGACATTTTTAAACCATGGGCTCAGGATACTATTTCCATGCTAGCATTTTTCCTCAGACTGGATAGCAATTTGGAAGTGGGTGCAAGCCTCCTTGAAATGGTATATAATATCCATTATCATGTTCCACATGTCAAATATAATTTTATTGGGCACATTGTAGAATCCATGCATAAACAATTTTTAATGATTAAAGGAGGTTCCACCAAGACATTTAGGTTCACAACCTACTTGTGCTATCTTTTTCTATTCAAATTTAGAGGAATGTTTCAGACCAACAAGCTTCAGATTCATCCCTATAGTAATGCTGAAGAAAAGAAAATGGCTCCACTTCCAGTATATGAATGGACCACTGTGATAAGGATGTATGATTCTCAAAAGAACTACAGACATTTTATAGAATAATTTTTGGATCCATTGCATCAAGAAATTACAAATACTCTAATGCCTAGATTGCCTATGTCATGTAGAAACTGCATTCAACTAGGAAAATAAATACAATTGGTTGATTGGTACTTAATGGAAGAATATATTGTGCTAATATTTTATGGATCAGAAGTACAACCATACAAACTTACAATACATGTGACATAAAGGGTTTTTGCTTTGGAATATGTAAGGTAGATGCAAAGTACTAATGAAAGACACTTTACCAGTCAGGGAAAGAAGACCTTATTTCCTTCTTTACCTTTTTCATGTGGAGGGATCACATTCGAGAGAAAAGCATTTAGTGTGGCACATGATCTTTTGATTTTTTATTTATTTTGATGCTATCTATCACTAGCAGTATGATCCATGTGACACCATTAAATCAATTATTGTGCTCAATAAGAATGTTGGAAGTAGAATTCAACATTTTAAAGTAAACCCTTGAAAACTTGAGAAACAAGGATTCTTGGGATGAGGTCAAAGTAGCAATGGAGAAAAGTGTTGCTAAGAATGGTATTTCTTTTGAACAATTGTTAGCAAAAATTATGGAATTGCATCAAAAGAAAATTAGGAGGTACAACAAATTTTATGAAAAAAGTCATAAACCATCTAGTAGAGTAAAAATTCCAGATTCTCTAGAGAAGGAAGTTACAAAAAAAAATTGGTCACGATAAAAAATTACTACCTTTTGGTCTATGAGGAAGGAGCTAGGTGATCCAAGAGCTCTTGTAGAGTATGGAGATAACGAAGAAGATCTCAAGTTTAGAAAATTATGGAATATAGAGCATCTAGATGAATGAGAAGATGAAGAAAGTGATGATGAATCTAATGGTGATAGGGAAGAAGAAAGCCATGTCAATTTCAAACTTGGTTTAAGTGAGGCCACAAAAGAAGCATTTACTAGAGGAGCAGCCATAGCTAAAAAAATGGGTTATGAAGGTGGTCCTTTGGGGTCCCAAAGAAAAGACCCTTGGATGATAATAGATGTAGAGCATAAAAAACCAGTTGATAAATCTGGCCTTGGGGTTGGAGGTGAAAAATTAGACCTGGGGTATATAGGTCAATTTTTTAGAGCTTCAAGTTCAAATCCTCATCCTTATGGTCAGACACAATCACAACTAGGACATGCCCATGGTGGAGGGCTTAGTACAACTGGCACTGCCTCTGGTGGCGATGGTATGGGTAGTAGTACTAGTAGTGGTCAACATGAGCTACAACAACAAATTACACACAAGAGGACAACAACACAATATTCCACAGAAACACCAAGTGATCAAGGCATACAAAAGAGGAAAAGGATTTTGACAGGTCTAACTCCAAGTCACACTACCAGTGGATCCACCACAAAGGAGTTATTTCTAGGCTTCCAGGCACTCCCCCAATGCAGTTAGTCTGGCTACGAAATCATTAGTAACTACAAGTACTCCTATTCCTTTTCCATTCAAGCATTCCATTGTTCTTGCATCCCTAGGTTTTGATTACATTGAAGAGTTTAAAAAGAAATAAAAATTGAATAAAAAAGAAAAGAAGCAAATGATGGAGAGTGCGCCTGCTCTAACTTCAGAGCCTGCAACAACCATGGTATCACCCACATTTGACACAAGTAAAGAAATCATGGAGTACACAATTCTTGTTCCCACAGTTCAAAAAAAACTAACAAATCAGATAGCTCCATCTGAATTCGAGGTGAACAATTTTCAATTGGATTTTTCTGGACTTAGAAATACTGACAAAATTAATGTATCAAAAAAGAACAATGAATTGGTGTACACATCATTGCTAAAGAAAGATAAAGAGAAAAAAATGGTGTAGACTCAAATTGAAAAGTTACAGGTATACCTAGCAAATGAGAAAGCAAAGAGGAAAGCAACAAATAACAAGAGCAATGAATTAGAAAAAAGAATTAAATTTTTTCCCTCTACATCAACAAGCATAGAGGATAAGCAGAATGAGACTACAATGAATGAACTAAAACAAAGGCTAGATGAGAGCAACAAGAAATATGATGAGGATAAATCCACTTCAAAAAAATTAAGACTAAGCATTGCAAATGGAAATGCACAGTGGGAACAAAAATTGGAGAAGGAGAGAAAAATAAATGAAAGATTGGAGGCAGAGTTGATGGAAGCAAAAAATGAAATTAAGTCTTGTCAAAATAAGTTATCTGCATTTTGTAGAGAAACAATGAGGCATATGAAACAAAAGATTTGGGATGAAATAATGCAGGGGATTGATCATTTGTGTGACATGTTTCAATTTATTGATGCTATTAGACAACATCATAATAAGCTCAACAAATATTTAATGGACAACAAAAATGTGTTGGCATTAGAGAAATCAACAAATCAAATTAAACAAACAATCTACAAAGCTAGTGACAATGTTTTGAAATCAAAAAGGATTACTAATCAACTTGCTACATCAATGACGTCATCTGTCATTGAAAAGTGTTTGAGAATGTGTGAAACAAAGGAATATATTTGCATTTGGTTGTAGACAAGATGATGAAGGTGGATGAAAAGGTAAGGAACTTCACAGAGCTTGGTTTTCTAGAGGCTTTTGACACAAATGAGCGATTCGTTGGAAAGAATGATTTTAGAAAGAAGACGGAGGATGCAATGAAGATTGATTTGGACCAGTTTCCTTAGAACCCAGATGTGGTGACTTATTTGGATTTTATCAAACCATTGCTAACCCTGAATACAAAATTGACTGAAGAATCCAAGACAAGTTCCAATTTGAATCATGAATTGTTAACAAATCTTCAAGTCAAAAAACATCAATTAGAACAAATTAAAATTCCAACACCTGAAGAGTGGAAGTTGCTAGAAAAGGTGATGCAGTGATTCAATTTTTGATAATATGAGTTTCCAAGTTCTAAATCAACTCTGTTTAGAGTTGTCTTTGAGCAAGATTTTGCATTGCCAATGCCTCTATGTATTCCTTCAAGTGATAATCAATTTAAAAGCTCAAATTCAGACTTCAGTAATGTGTTGATGTTCAATTATCTATATTATTTATTATATCATTTGAAGAAAAAGTCTAGTAGTGGTTTCAACTTCTAGATACACTTTAAATGATTGTTGATGTTCATTGTTATATATGCTACTGATACTATTGTTAATATGTTATTAATCTAATAAGTATTGAGTTGATTGATGAATCATTGAGTACATGCTCAAGTTTTACTTTTAACACAATTAAAATATGAACTATAAGGTGATTTTAATTCTAGGCATCCATAATCTTAGTGAAATTACATTACAATTCACACATCAATACTCAATCTCCATGACTAATTAGCATATCCACTAAACATTTATATGAATTCATGCTTTAATCAAGGTAATTTAATTGGTTCATTAAACCAGAGCCAGAATTAAAACATACATCAATGCATAATATTAATGACAAAGAAGATTAGTGAAAGGTATGTGTAGGATCATGATGGGCCAAAAAGTGGCAATATGATGGGTATTTGTAGGGTCTATGGCTGACAACTTTTTTTTTACCCAAAATTGATGAGATGAAAAGGGTTTTTAAAGGAGATTCTCAACTTTCCACCAATATCAATTATTCTTTACTTTGAATTTAATAAATAATTATTATTCATTTTCTATTTGATTTATGACTAAAGTCTTGATTGATAGGCTGATTGAAAAACATCTATAGCTTTCAAACAATATCATATTTTTTGAATCCAAAACATGTTTCAAATTCAATGCTTCACATACTATAAGAATAAAAAAAATGAATTTCATGAAGTTTTGACCAAATTAAGGTGGTTACAAATTAAGGTGGTTAGACGTGCAAGTTTTTATATTTTTAAAAAGTTGTAATAAAAAAATCATAATTAATTATTTACTTAGAAAAAAATTGAAAAAAAATATGCATCACATCGGGACATGAGTCCTCTACCTATGTCTAAAATTTTATAAAAAAATATTATCATTTTATTGTGGTTATGGTGGTTAGACAGACACATACTTCTTATTTTTTCCCTGCAATTTAAGTACTATTGCATTGAAATTTCAAATTTTCACCAAATATATATATATATATATAAATAAACCTAGTAGTTTAGAAACTACATTCAATTTTCTACAGATTCTATTCTTACATATTTTTGAAATAATATAGATAACTTATTCAAATTTTTACATCAAGTTGCCTAATTCTGATTTTTCTGAATTTTTTGCCACTTCAGGGCCTATTTTTTCCATGATCAACATCAACATCAAAAGATAATTGATCAAATTTCATTAATAATTCATGTAAAATGTTACACCTGGAGAGATGATACATATATACTCAAAATAAGGGAGCAAAACAAGCTTAGTCACTAGTCCTCCGAGTTTTATAGCCTTGTCGTGGAGTTCTAAATTTTCATAACTTCCCAATTCCTTGACTTGGTTCACTTTGTTGAGAAACCGAGTTGCAAGTCTTTTAGACCTAACCTTTGAGTTTGAGTTATGGTGTGTGGATTTATTCTACTTTTGCTGAGTATTTTGTCATGGATTATCAATTATTGGAATTGGAATGATGGATTTTTGGTTAGTTTCATTGTTGTTGTTACTATCACTCAAAGTGGCAGTTTTGGTGTTTTTCCTAACCTTAGTCGCTAGTCCTTAGAGTTTTATAACCTTTTCGCAGAGCTCTAAATTTTCATAACTTCTCAATTCCCCGACTTGGTTGATGGTTCACTTTGTTGAGTTGCAAGTCTTTCTTGGTCATCTTTCTAGTCAGTGGGTCGGAGGTTTGGAAAATTTTGAAACTTTAGACTTTGGTTCTAAGGTTCCAAGTTTCAGCAACCACACGACATTATGGACTTATCTGCCTTAACCTTTCAAGGGCGCTGTCATCTAACACCTCATTGAATGCTATGTACAAACTAATGTAAAATATAAAATACAATATAAAATATAAAATATCACAATTTCATGGAATACAACATAAAATATCATCAACTACAGTTTGACTTTGGAATATGATTCATGAAGTGCAATAT
This sequence comes from Sequoia sempervirens, assembly GCA_007258455.2. Lineage (NCBI taxonomy): Eukaryota > Viridiplantae > Streptophyta > Pinopsida > Cupressales > Cupressaceae > Sequoia > Sequoia sempervirens. The sequence continues at coordinate 37,393 of VDFB02181139.1, read as the reverse complement.
CAAATAAAATATCATGAAGTACAATGCTTCACAATTTCATTAAATACAATATAAAATATCATCAACTATAGTATGGAACAATGGAAATTGATCCTGGGATCCATGAAGTGTAGTATAAATACCTAAAAGCTACTAATTCTCTTCCATTTCCCAAACAGACTTGGGGTCCTCAAACTGACGTTCATCATCAAATAAAGTAAAAGAGTTATCTTGAATTTGATTCCAAGTCCGCTCTTCATTTTCTTTGGCCTGTGTCTCAAATTCAACATTCATTGTGTCATTTTTGTCAATGTCATCTTTCCCAGTCCCATTGCCATTGCCAGTGCCACCAGTACCAGCCTTTGGAATTGGAGTGTTGCATAGCCCAGTCCCTCTTCTTTCACATGTGGACCTCCAAATTGTGAGTGCCCTTTCAAAAGGAAAATTTCTAACACTATACCCAGTTCCTTTCATCCTCAAGCAATTTTCCAAATTATTGTCTAGTTTGTTTCTTAACTTTGATTTCAAAACCCCAATGTACTGAAAACTCTCTCATCCTCCACCAACCCCAATATCATTGTTTGACATAAATCATCAAGTTTGAAATATTCTGATATTGAACCACACAATATTTCACTTTGACCTAAGTTTGTCCAAACCTTTTTTATTGATCTCGATTCAAAGGCCTTGTCCTTTCCCATGGATTTATACTGGTCCTTCATAGCTGTTGCAAAAATCCTACATTGTTTTCTAAGCTTAGCTTCATCTAAAATTCCTTCTATTTTCTACTCATTGTATGTTATAGTTTTTGAAAATTGTTCAATCAAGATTTTTACCTGAGCATGAAAATATTTTGGGTTATCTCAGTTTGCCCAAAATTGAGGATACATAATACTCATGGCTTCAAGTATTTCATGTCGAGGGAATCTTTCATGAATCTTTGTGGACAGAGATTTTGCAATTTCCTTCAAATTATCACCAACAGATTTAACAATGCCTTTAAAATCTTCCTCGTTAACAACTACTTCTCTGCTAGAGCGCCTGGCTATCTTACATTGGTATATTTTTATCTCATATCCAGGTACACAGATACATAAGTGATTACTTGCATTAAACTGTAAATAATTATTAAGATCATTCAAATCAGTAATTTTCTGCCATATGAAATAATTTGTGCCAGCTTGTGTTAGATCTAGATATAGATGATCGAGGGCCAAGCATGTATGTTTACGTAGATTGGCATATTCATTAATATACATAGTTATTTCTTGGGATTTCTTCACAAGCTCGTCACATACAACATGGGGAGAAGACTAGTTAAAGTCAAGAGTGTCTCTATATCACTTAACCTATGTAAGAGGTTAGGAGCTTTGTCTATTGTGCTACGATTTTTGTACATCACTCCAATCAAGGATTGATATTTTGAAAGAAATCGTTATGTTGGTCCATGTAGGGAGATACATCTGGTATCAACATCCTTGAGAAGCTTGTTTCCTGGTGTTATTCCCTCAGCAAAATTTTGAAATTATGTGAAATGTTTAGGACTTCAGTAGAAGTATGCATGGATCTTGCAGACTAGATTTTTGACTTTTGATACTATAGTAAACTTGCTTACAATTTTGAATGCTAAATTCATTATATGGCCCATGCAGTGAATGCCAAGCATGTATGGTTCACAAGTAGTTTGTAACCTTGTACAAACACCGGTCCTTTGACCTTGCATCACTGCAGCTCCATTAGCTCCTACACACACCAACTTTTTCACAATTTTCAACTCATCAATACCTGCAATTTCATTCAAATATTTCTTGACTTGTTCAAATATATTTTGTGATGTTGAGTTGTCCTTCATTTTATGAACACAGAGAAGATGAGCTTGGTGAACATCTTGTTGTATAGTATACAAATGCATATAGACCCAAGAAGTATTGTCTACCGTAGTAACTTCATCGAAAGATAATGCAATGAAATTTGACTCTTTTACTTTATCCTTTAAATCTTCCTTTTCCACTGCAACAAGACAAATTTCCCATTCCCATCCAATGTTTACTGACCAATGTGAGTAGGGATAGTGAGGAACATTCAAATACGATAATAAACTAGAATATTCTGGGTAGTCTGTCATAGGACACCCTCTGGACAAAATATGAAAACAACACTCATCTGAACACTTTTTGATAGATTTGTTGCTTCCATTGCTTTTCCAAATTGAGCCTCAAGTGTACCTTTACATGCAACAAGCTTGTGATGCTCTTCATAATCTGCGGCATACCTAACATGAAGATATTCTTCCTTTGATTTCCATTGTATGACTGATTGTTCCTTTCCATCTATGATTTTTTTTCATAAACTTTACCGATATGATTTTCTATAGTGTCAATATTTAGCTGCAACATCTTGTCTCTTCCACATTTCCAAGTACAAATCATACATTTGGCCAATGTTTCATTTTCAATATCATTTGTTTTCCCCACTGGTTCAATGATTGGGTACTTTGACAACCAACCAAGTTGAAAATTCCTTGTCATTTCCCACTCGCGCCTCCTTTCTAGTTTATTTTTCCTTTTTCTAGCTACCAACATCATCATCCTCATCTAAGTCAATTATCTCATTCTAGCTAACCGGGCCAAGGGTATCCCTTGGAACATCTTCTGCAGTATTTCCATCTTGATTTGATACATTTTTATTTAAATCAATAACAATCTCAACTTAACCTTCCGATGGTGGTGAGGTATTGTGAATGCTACCAATATTTTGTGGAAGAGTTGATGATGTAGCTCTATCTTGACTTGATGGATCAGAATCTTTGGCAATTCCAAAGTAAGACTGTATGGTACATCTAAGTTTTTGGTGTTTTGATGGCCTTCCAGTCTCTTCACCACCCTGAGGAGTGACAAGAGTCTCTTCACCATCATGAGGAGTGGTAGGAGTATCTTCACCACCCTAAGGAGCAACAAGAGCCTTACCACCCTGAGGAGCAGCAAGAGTCTCTTCACCACCCCGAGGAGTGGCAGGAGCCTTACCCTTGCTGCTCGAGTCAGTTGACATATTGATCTCTGATTCACTCGACATATTCATCTCTCACTTCAAATAAAAATTGGAAAAAATGTCTTCTTGTTTAAGGATAGAGAATAATAATATAGATCCCATTCCCTACTCAATATCATCTTTAAGATTGAAGCAAGAATCGAAAAGAGATAAAGAAAACTTATTATTATAACTAATAACACTATGAAGAAATGATCACTCACCTTTAAGTCTACGTTTTTAGCTTTTGCTAACTTCCGAATCGAGAAGTATAACCTCAGAACTGAACAAAATGTGTAAAAATAAATGACACTTTCGATTGTATTTATATCAATCCATGATTCCATAGTTGGCAAATTTTGCAGGATTTTTAAATGGTATATTAAAAATTTGGTGAATCCCACGTGCTTATACAATGGTATGTTGTAATTTTCAAGACTAAATGTGTCCTCAAATGTAATTATTTTTTAATGTTATTGGAGAAATAGGTCCTCATAAGCAACAATTTATAAATTTTAATTGGTGAAATGGGTCTTCACAAGTAACTATTTGTAAATTTTAATTGGCAAAATGGGTCCTGATACAATGTTGTTTTAATAGTATTGGCGAATATGTAAGTGTTTTATTAAATGCTTTCAGGATTTCAGGTGAAAATATTAGTTGGTCCAATTGAAATGTGTAGTTTGACAATGGAAAATTTGTTGCTTAAATATGCCTCATAAAAAACTCATTGGTGAATGGACATGCATTGGACCTATAGTTCATAAAATTTGGATGATTTGGAAACTCTGTTGGGTGTGAGAAATTTGCCAATTTTGACTTGGCCAATTCCTAGAATTCACCAATTAGCGAAGATTCACCACTAAAGTTTTCCCTGATAAGGTTTTATATTCTTCATGCAAGGAACAAGTTGTGTTTGAAAGACCCTCTTTCGAGAATATTTTTTCTTCAAAGTTGGTTAGGTCACACATTGGTTGTCATCTTCAATCCCCTTTGGTGAATATGAAGGTGCTAGAAACCATGGAGAATGACCAAATTGATGTCGTAAAGGATCCCCTTGCAAGGTTAAAAGAAAACTCGATACTATGAGCTCTTAATGATAGCAGATTTCCACAATCCATAGAGATTAGTTGCAAAGTTTCTAGATTAGATTGTGTGAGTTTATTTTCCATCAACGCTTTGGATCACACTCTGTGATCCATCATTAGGATGAAGTAGAGAGCATAAGGAAAAAATGAATAGGTTGCAGACCAAGCAATGCATAAAAAGAATGAAATAAGGAGGGGTAGGGGTACATGAGAAATGAAGCACAATTAAGGTGAAGGAGGATCAAAGAGAAAGAAACCAAAACAACCAAAAGATCTAATAGAAGAGAAAAACCAAATAGAAGAAAAATAAGAGGAAGATAATTAAAAGAAAAGAACAAAAAAGATAAGGCTAATTAAAAATAATAAAGAAGGTTTAATTGATAAATGTAATAAAACCAAAAAATACAAAAAATAAAACAAAATAACTAGGAAAGAAAATAAAGCCAAAATAAAATAAAAACCAAAAATGAAAATATAAAGAAAAATACTTTAATAAAGAAAAAAGGAATAAAAATAAAAATAAAGCATGAATACATAAAATAAGCCTATAAGCAAAAATAAAAGAAGGAGAAGACAACAAAATAAAGAAAATATTGAAAATAAGAATAAGTAAAAAAAGTTAAGCAAAAAATAAATAAAGAAGGTATAATTTTTTTATAAAATTAAAAATACAAAAGAAAAGAAATAAGATAAAATCAAAATTAAAGAAAAACTAAAGGAAGAAACAAGATAATAAAATTCAATAAATTTAAATCCTAGAATTAAAAAGATCTAGAAAACCGAGGAAAGTTAATAAAATGAAGAAAAATGAAAGAAATAAATGCAAAATTATATAAAAAAGTAAAAAGGTAAAGAGAACCAAAGAAAAGAGATCACTTAAGCAAATAAAGGACAATTAAACATTAAAGGAAAATAAAAACAATAAAAGAAAGAAGAGAAAAATAAAGACAAAGGCAAGCACAAAAGAATATAAGAGAAAGAAACACAAAATAATATTCAAAAAATAAAAAGAAAGAAAAATTAAAAGAATTAAATAGAAACCGAACAAAAAAAGAGAAAGAAAATCAAAAGAAGAAATAAGAGAAAACTAATATATATATATATAAGGAAAGCAAAAAGAAAAGAAAAGGAAACAAAGGAGGGAGATAAGAATAAAATAAAATAAGAAAGAAACCAATCAATAAAATAAAAAGGAAAAGAGTAAATAGTAAGAATGAAAAAGAAGAGGAATCAATAAAAAAATAACATTATATATAATAATGTATTATTATGTATAATGTAAGCAAAAAAAAAAAAGACCAAACCAAGAAAAATAAGATAAAGACAATTAAAACTAACAAGAAAATCAAAAATCAAAGAGGAAACACAAAATTAGAAAATAAACACATAAACAAATGAAAAAATGAAAAGGAAAGCGCTCAAAACAAAAGGACACAAACAAAAAGGAAACAAATGACCAACAAGCAAGGAGGAGAAATGAAGAAAGGGGAGGAACTGCCTAAAGCCAAAGCATGGAGAGAAAGAAGGAAAGAAGGAAGAGGGACCGAGCAAAACAAAGAAAGATAAGAGAGGTCTAAAGATGGCTTTTTAGGTTGGCTAACAAAGGATGCTAGGAAATACTTAAACTCCAACCCTCATTGCAATTGAGGTTTTGAGGATGATGGATTTTAATGGCTTCTTTGAGCTTCCTCTTGAAGAAATTGTCTTCTTTGAACAAAATTTGGGTGTTTTCAACACAAATATGATGCTTGGTGGATGCGGAATGGTTGGCCAAGGAAGAATTGAGGACCTGCTCATGCCTAATGTCGACACAATACTCTTTGATTCTGGTGCTGATAGAACATCTAGTTTCACCTATGTAAGGCATGCCACAAGAGAAAACAATCTTATAGATTCCAGATTCAAGGAGGAAATCTTTGGAGTTTTTAAGCGAAGAGATCCTCCTTTTCAAGTTTGAGAGGGGCTTGAAAGCACAACGGATGCCTTTTTTATGAAGGATATTAGGATTTTTTTGGGATAATCCCTCAATGTAGGGAAGGGAAGCACTTAGGGGGGAAGAAGGATGATTAGGCTTCGAATTGGAAAAGAAACACGCCTTGGCTTGGTTGAAGGCCTTGGTGATTTGCTTGCTAGAATAGCTATTGGAAAAGAAACTATGAGCTCTCTAAAAGAGTTTTCTCCTTCAAATAATGGAAAAACTTTCCATTCTAGTCATCCCCCTCTTTTGAGGCCTTTAGTGAAGCTTGGTTTCAAATCACCTTGATTTTCTACTAGGTTTTGTGGTTGGTTTTGGATTCTTTTCAAAACTAGCCCTAGTTCTTTGCTTCAATCAAAAGAATTTGCTAGTCTTTGTTGTCCCTTTTGTTTTTATGGGTTTCTATCCCTTTTTAGGAGACAAGTTTTGTTTCCCTTTGGAATATTTGTTTGGGTCCAGGCCTTGTCCATTTCCTTGTTGATCTCATTGTAAAAGGTTTTGGGGTCCTTTCAAAACCCATCACCATTTCATAGATCCAATAAAAAATTCTTATCTTAATCAAAACATAATTTATTAATATTGATAATTATTTGAAAAATACCATAGATGTGCAGTAAACCTCCACCAAAAGATTTTTTTAATTTTCTATTAAGCAATGTGGTTTATAATAACATCATAGTTATTTCAAAATAATATATACATTAATTGTATGTCATACTCATATAAAATTATAGTATTGTCTATATAATATGAACATATGTTACAAAAAGGTTGACCAAGACATTCAAAAGATAAGAACAATGTATATTATAACAACATTAAAATACATAAATATCATTAATATACCCTAGTAAATGTCAATGCATAATTATAACCTAGTTATCAAAGGAGATGAATGTGACATATATTAATGAGATTGAATTAAAGGTGATTTTGTTGGTATGTCGAATGGGATATGTTTGTATTTTATTGGTGCCTAATTTGGACTAGTTGACATTAAATAGGTATATGCATGCACCTATATGCATATATATTTAGTGAAATAAATCCATCTCTTTATGCATAACAAAAAACTCTAGCTAAATTATTCATGAAGTTGAAAATATTTTTCTTCAATTATATATATTATTTCTTAGCTTCAGTAATTTTTATTATAACCTAATCATTAGAGGAGGTGGAATGTGACATATTGATTGAATCCAATGTGTTTTTGTAATTATGTGGAAAGAGACATGTCTATATTCTTAATGTATTTAGGTATGATAGATGAGGCTTCAAAACACATTACGGGAGGCTCAATGATTTGATAGTTTCTCAAGATATTGTATCCAAAAAAAATTATCACCAACTGATGAGCTCACATTAATATTGGGAACTATGATACATAGTTTATCAAAGAAACAAACCAAGCCACTCTTAGAATAAAGTCAAAATTGTTTTTTAAGATATCATCCCTACACAAATGGAAAATGAGGACCAAAATAATGAAAGTGAAACCAAAATCTAATAGGCAGTTGGATACCTTCTCTAGTAGGAGTCTTCAAACAATGTGTTTTCCTCAAGAATCTTTGAGATTTGAAATGAACCAAGCCATAGCTTGTCAAAATTCCCATGATTGGCCTTTTTCTTGTGAGCTCTATCCCAATAAAGGACTAGGTCAGAGATTTGAAATGAATTAACTTGGGCATGTCGATCAAACCATGCCACTTAACCACACCCTAATGTTAGGTGAAGTTTTCAATAACATCACGTGTTTCCTCTAGATAGAGAATCTGAGTAAGGTGGACCTCTAATTTTTCTGAGTCATCATCATAATACTCATTAATAAATTGCAAGGTGGGGATTTTTAGCTACATTGGAAAAAGTGCTCCAAACCATAGACCAAATGATAAACAGATGTCCCTAAGGTAGCTTTTTTGTTAGTACAATCTGCCCAAAGGGTGAATCTTAATTGAGTATACCAATCTTTAGGATTTTTTTCAAGAAACTTGTGGATAATAGTCAATAGATTTTTGTTTGCGGACTCGACTAAACCATTACCCTAAGGGTAGTAATTAGATGAAAATTTTAAAACAATCCCATAATCAAAGGCCCAATTTAAAAAATTTAATGATGCAAATGTTGGACCATTATCATAAAATACTGTAAAAGGACAACCAAAATAGGTAATTATACACTCCTCAATGAATTTGATCACTACCTCAATAGTACATTGTTTACATGCTACAACTTTATTCCATCTAGTGCAATAATCAATAGTGGTTAGGATATACCTATGGCTCATAGAATAAGGAGGAATGATCATATGAATAAAGTCAAGTCCCCACTATGTGAAGGGACGTACCTCTACCATAGGCTGGAGTGGCATTACAACATTTTTTTTTTTGGTTGCATCTATTTGATAGACATGACACACATGTACATGCATGTGTATTATGGAAAAGAGTTTCCCAATACTATCCTACCCTTAGAATGTGGTGGACAGTAGCAAATATTGAACCATGATATGTTCTAAACATATCATGAAAACCACTTAAAATAGTAGAAGATTCACTTTTTTCTAGGCACCTCAAGTAGATACCTCACTTTTTATATTTCATGGGTTAGATTTCCAAATCAAATTATTGTAATATTGTTACACATTTCCCTTGATACTCACCAAGTTCATTTTTCATAAGTAAAACTTTTACCGCTAAATGAAGCATAATTGTAAAAATCTTACTTCTAAAAATATAATTCTAAAAATTCTCTACTACCCTCACCAAGGCATACACTTCTCTATGTTTGGGTATTTGAGCTCAATATATTTTAAAGGTATACTCATAAAGGCAATAGGATGTTCATCACTAGGTTCTTTCTTTTGTGTGAGAATTGTAGCACATGTGTGCTTAGATGAGAAGGAATAAATGTAGAAACATAGCATATAATCGAGACTAACAAGCACTTGAGCATCAACAATAGCTTGCTTAATATCTTCAAAGGATATCTTAGCGTCTAGATTCCATTCAATCTTCACATCTTGTCTTAACATAACATTGATTAGTCTCACATTATCTAGAAAACCCGTAATAAATTTCCAGACAAAAGTGATCCTCCCAAAATATGACTTAAGTTCTTTCTTACATGTTGGAGGCTGAATTTTAAGAATGGCCTACACTTGTTCAAGATCAATAAAAATAGATAATTCTGAAATAACATGTCCTAAGAGCTTGCCCTCAGTTACACTAAAAATGCACTTCTTTTGGTTAAGTGAGATGCCATATTCCCTACATGTCTAAAAAACTTTGCACAAATCTAAAACATGATCCTCCCTATTCTTTGATAAAATGGTCAAATCATTCATGTAAATAATTATGCACTTACCAACCAATTCCTTGAACGAGATATCCATATCTCTTTGGAAGGTGGCTCCTGTATTGATTAGATCAAATGGCATTCTTTTGTATGTAAATATACCCCTTTGTAGTGAAAGTTGTTTTCAATCTATCTTCTCACTCAACCATCACCTGATTGTATCCTAAGTACCCATCTAAGAAATACATCATCTAGGATCCATTAAAAATTTGTAGGACTTCATCCAATGATGGTAAGGGATAATTATCTTTCTCTTTAATGCTTGGTTGATGTTCTGGAAGTCAACACACAAGATAATTTCACCATTATTTTTCATAACTGGGACCAAATTTGCTACCCATGTGGAATGACACACAAGAAATATTATCCTTGCTAAGAGTAACTTCTAAACTTATTTATAAATCAATGACTCTAATAATGCATAGATAGGTCGTTGTTATTGTCTAAAAGGATTGACTTTAGACTTAAAAGAAATGGTAAACATAATAATGGAGGTATCATAAGTTTTGAGGTCTTCATAACTCCAAGCTATAACATCCTGATATAACTTAAGTGCTCTAACTATACCTTCGTTCTCCTTTGTAGAATAGATTTTACTAATAAAAACATTCTTGATGTCTTCAATTGTACCTATATTATGAGTATCACACTTACCTCCTACTGATTTTGTTTTCTATCCTTTGAAACTCAACTGGTCTAGATCAAAAATATGCTCAAGTTGAGCCATACCTTGGAGAATTATATTTTTTTTCAAATTAATTACACCTTCAATATTGATCTTTACCTCTTCGAAGTCTGCTTCATCTATAATCTAGGATCTACAAATACATTTGAAATAGAAATGAAATCCAATATATTCTTATCATCCTCAAATACTTAAAAATTAGTGACATTGCCAAGAAAAAATGGTGTCAAGGTGACTTGCATCATGGAATTCTTTAGTCTAGACAATGATAGCAGCTATAATGTACTAGTAGCTCAAGTGCTAGATCATTACTATTGTGATTTTTCCATAAAGGAATTGGTTGAATATTGAAAGCATCAAAAATCTCAATCATATCCCATAAACAATGTCGGTAACTTGTCAGTCTCTTGTCATGACAATGTGGATATTTCTTGTGAACCTACTTAATGACTAATTTAGAATCACCAAAAAAAATAATTCCTTGGCCCTTTTTTGAATGGCCATAAGAATTCCATGCATTAATGCTTCATATTCTACAATATTATTAATACAAAAAATTGTAATCTATGGGTGGCAAAGAAAGTTTTCCTAGTGGGACTAATCAATCAAAGCCAAACCTGACACCCTGTTTAGATTTCAAACCATCAAATCTCAAATTCTAGAACTTGCTACTATCCTTGTTTTTCAAATAAGTATTATTTTATCTTATAGCTTCATCATTTTGACCTTTTGAACTATGCAACTCCTTGGAAGAAGGGATAACCTAACTCAAAATTTATTTTATTGTTTGGGGGCATTGAAATGATGTTTGATTTGGTCTATTGTAGTTTGATGTAAAGAACATTTGGCTTCTGAGTGTGAGGCGTTGTGGATTCTGCACCAACATGGTAGCAAAAAATCTTCTATGCTACCTTTCCCCCCAAGTTTAGCTGATTTATAATACATTTGGAAATGAAATCCCAAAAACTTTCAAACATCCCTTCTTCATTATCAAAAGTAGTATCTTCATTTGTTTCTGTGAAAACCTCTGTACTATTAGGAACTTTCCTCAAATCCATTTTTAGTGTATCCATACTATGTACCATCATTATTTCTTCTATTCAAAGAACTTCAGGAGCATACATTCCAAGATCAACTTTAGAGAATAATATTTCATTGTTTTGATTATATTTAGTGATCATATGTTTCATTCTCAGTTCTCTCTATCTTGATCTGATTTGTTATTCCTTTCCATGGGATCCGCATGTGAGAGAAGTTTATTTCCACCTAACCATTAAGAGTCTTGGAATAATCTCTACTTCATAACATACCATACATATTGGGGATATCAACCACTTGAATGTTGATCATGTGTTGTGCATGGGGATTAAAAGCAAGTTGTATGTGAATACAATTTAATTCTCCTACCATGTTGACTTCCATCTTATCTAACTAAGTAACCTTTCTTGTGGATTTGGTGGGAGATAGATCCAATTCTTTACATACAATGAGGGGCATGACATTGGTTGAAGCTCCCAAATCCATCAAGCAATTATGAATATTTTTACCAAATATACACAAAGTTAGAAAAAAGGGCGGGGATTCCCTTTTATCCCTGTATATTCATCAAATTGTTTGCTTGAGAAACATGAGCCTTATCCTTCCCTATTTTTTGGGGATATTTTTTTGCATGTTCATTAGATGGCCCCTCAAGCTTAGTTGGTTCTTGAATAAAATTAAATAAAGTATTCCTTACTTCTAGGACTTTTAATAATTCATGAATAGAAAGAATCACCATCATTTTCTTCAATTCGTCAGAAACATACTATCCTATCTGTATGATTTTGTTCTGGGTAGATATTCTTTTGTAAGGAATTTTATAGGCACTTTGGCAGGTGCTAGATTATTACTAGCATCTGGATTTGGGGGGACTTGAAGAATATTTGGAGGGGTGGAAGTAGTGAAAGGAAACTTATGCTAGGATTGTTTATTTTGAGGTTATACAATCCCTTATACTACTTGTCATAACCCAATTTTATTACATAGTTATCATAATATGGTAAATTGAATTATTGAAGAAATTCAACTAAATATTAAATGGAGACTTTGGAATATTCAAAAATTGAATGAAAGAAGTTAACTGATGTTGAATTTGTGAATTTTTGAAAATTATTTTATATGTCATCAAGAATTGAACATTACTGATCAATTTGCAAGTGCAAGTTTGTGTAGTTGTAGGGTAACAGGTTGAAGGACAAGAACACGGTTGAAGTAGGATTGTTTAGCTAGATCGAATGGTAAGCCAGTTGGAATATGGGTGCACACACCACAAATGGCATGAAGATTTTCATTTGAACTAATTTGCATATATAAGAGTGAAATTTTTCTGATTGGAATTATTTTAGTGCTTGAAAATGAATGGTTTGTAGATTAAATTGTCTATTCAAACTTTGTGATTTGATGGAAACAAAAATGAGCATTTGTAAAGAAAAATATTTTCTTTACTATAGAAATATATATAAAGATGCTCAAAATGAAAATTCAGGCTCCTGACCTTAAATGATAATGTATGAAACCTATAAGCCATTCCAAAACAAGCAACTTGTATGTGATTGCATATATATATACATATATATACTGTATGTAAATAAAAAACATACATATACATATATATATATACACACACACATTATTCAAATACATGGAAGTGTGAATGAAATCATTTAAACACATATAGATTACATATATATATATATATATACATACATACATATATACATACATATGCATATTCAAATTCATCTTTGAATTTGAAATTTATAACCGATACATTATGAATCAGATTGTGGAATCAATGAAAATTCATAAGCTACACGATGGACGTGGCTTACCGAAATCATAGAGATGATATTCAATTTGAAGGCTGGTGGAAATGGCAGGGAAAAATCCATAATGAAAGCACCTAGCCACATGCAAAAGGAGTGGTTACCATTTTAGTATGAATAGTAGTGGAAGAAAAGAGAGAAGTGATTTGGGAAAGAATCGACAACAACAAGGAAAAACTAGAGTAGAGTACATAGGGGTGGAAAAATCAGAGGAAAGCCTTGTCCAAAAAGGCTCGACTATAGAGGTAATTCATTTTATTTTGAATCAATATCGATTACACCATCTTTATTTCCATGCTAAGCTTGTGATTGTTATTGCATTTAATGGAAACTAGTAGCACAGTAACATGAATAATTTTTTGTTTGTATGTCAGCCTAAGCCGATGGTAACATTTAGTGACCACCCTCTGGGATCGCATGGCCTATGGCTTGCTCTTTCTTAGTCTTAGAATGGAGCCTTATCAACTAGTTTTCTATGCTAACTGAGGCATTGAATCCCCTTAAGATGTGATTGTTATGTTAGTTCATATGGTAATGTAAGCCACATCGTGGCTATCAGACAATCTTGTCTCGATCAATGCATGCATACCCTTTGTGTCTAAATTCTGTAGAGGTTCACATATTGAACCTACAAAGAGGATATAATCTTCTATACTATCTTTAAATGTATTGAATACATGTTTCATTTTCAAATGTGTCACCATCCATTATCGGCTAGGCCGATAATGGAAAGGGGAAAAAATGTCCATTGTTGAGTAATGTGGAAGCCATAATTGCATAAAGAGGAATGCCCCTCAATTTTAAGAACCAATAGAATGTATAAGTTTGGGCTTCATTGTAGCCTTGTAAGGAATCGATCCTCATGATCGATAAGATTAATTTTCTTGAATAACACTCAAATTTGAGTCTACATGATGTATATTGATGCATGCGTTATGGGATAAGCCTGAATTCCCATAAGGGAAATATCAAATGTAACTTTTGAGGTTAAGAAAGAAACCACCTGACCATTGGAATGAGTTGAACCTAGAGCAACCATAGTTTTATTGCAGCCTAAAATGGCACGAGTATTGTTTGAACCTAAAGTTTCTAAGCCTTCATTTACTGAAGTGTTAGCTCAAGTATTTCATCCACAAGCATGTCAAACATAGATTTATTTATACTATTAAGTTTCTTATTGAATTTCCAATAATGAAAGTCCTTATGTAATAATAGGGCTATTTGGTTGTTTATTTTCAGATCATAGTGGAAAATCCATTATGTTGCTAAATAGAGAACAATTACTTGTAAATGACCCTTTAGCATGTAAGCAGCTTGAGATCAACAAGTAGAGGAAACTACATTTTTCTTGTCTTTAAGTGTAATTGTTTAGTTTGAAACAATAATATGTTGATGTAAACGGTGGTTATTCTTTTGTAAATGACACTGTTCTATCAAAATTTATCCTTGCTCACTAAACTATTTAATCTGTAAACAACTTGTTTTATGACTGTTTAGTAGAGAAAAGTAGAGGAAACTACTTGTTTTATGATCCTTTAGCATGTAAGTAGCTTGAGATCAACAAGTAGACGAAACTACATTTTTCTTGTCTTTAAGTGTAACTGTTTAGTTTGAAACAATAATATGTTGATGTAAACGGTGGTTATTCTTTTGTAAATGGAAATGTTCTGTCAAAATTTATCCTTTCTCGCTAAACTATTTCATTTGTAAACAACTTGTTTTATGACTATTTAGTAGAGAAAAGTACTTCTGTTCAAATAATGAATGTTCATATGTAAACAACTTGTTTTATGAATGTTTAGTAGGAAACAATGCTTGTTATGTTCAAACAATGAATTTTCATATGTAAACAACTTGTTTTATGACTGTTTAGTAGGAAACAATACTTGTTTTGTTCAAACAATGAATGTTTATATATAAAAAACTTGTTTTATGACTGTTTAGTAGGAAACAGTGCTTGTTTTGTTCAAACAATGAATGTTCATATGTAAACAACTTGTTTTATGACTGTTTAGTAGGAAACAGTGCTTGTTCTGTTCAAACAATGAATGTTCATATGTAAATAACTTGTTTTATGGCTGTTTAGTAGGAAACAGTGCTTGTTTTGTTCAAACAATGAATGCTCATATATAAATAGCTTGTTTTATGACTGTTTAGTAGGAAATAATACTTGTTATGTTCAAACAATGAATGCTCATATGTAAACAACTAGTTTTATGACTGTTTAGTAGGAAACGATACTTGTTCTGTTAAGACAATGAATGTTCTTATTAAAACAACAATGATAGAATATCACAGTTGAAGAATGCAATAACAATATGTATGAAACTGTTAGCATAGACTTGATCTGATTTCTTTTTTTTTGACAAAGATACATCAAATGGAATACTATTTTGAGATTGCAATATGAATTAATGATTATTTCAGAATGTATGCACAAACTAACATAAGTAGGAACATATATGTGTATGCACATAGACTTCATGTATGTACATACACATACTTGTGGCATACCTTCTTTTGTTTTTAGTATATTTTAAAAGGAAAATGCTTAAGATGATAAGTAGAAAATAGTCACAAGAAAGATATGACTGATGTATTACTCTGTGAATCATAAATATGATTTTAGTTTAGAGTATAATTTAGTATTATGTTTCTTCTTTTGAAGACATTTGTGAAACCTATAAGCCATTCCAAAACAAGCAACTTGTATGTGATTGCATATATAAATAAATATATATATATATATACATACATATATACGTGTATGTAAATCAAACACATACATATACATATATATATCCATATATACAAATATATATATATATATACATCATTCAATTACATGGAAGTGTGAATGAAATCATTTAAATGCATATAGATATATAACTATATAAGTATATATATACAACTATATATATATTTATAACCGATACATTATGAATCAGACTATGGAATCAATGAAAAATCATAAGGTAGTTGCACAATGGATGTGGCCTGCTGGAATCATAAAGACAATATTCAATTTGAAGGTTGGCGGCTATGGTGGGGAAAAAGCCATAATAAAATCACCTAGTCGGATGCAAAAGGAGTGGTTACCATTTTAGTATGAATAGTAGTGGAAGAAAAGAGAGAAGTGATTTGGGAAAGAATCTACAAGAAGGAAAAAGTAGAGTAGAGTACATAGGGGTGGAAAAATTAGAGGAAAGCCTCGTCCAAAAAGGCTCGACTATAGAGGTAATTCATTTTCTTTTGAATCAATATCGATTAGACTATCTTTATTTCCATGCTAAGCTTGTGATTGTTACTACATTTGATGAAAATTGATAGCATAGTAACATGCATAATTTTTTGTCTGTGTGTCGGCCTAAGCCAATGGTAACATTTAGTGACCACCCTTTGGGATTGTATGGCCTATGACCTACTCTTGCTTAGTCTTAGAATGGAGCCTTATTAGATAGTTTTCTATGCTAACCAAGGCACCAAATTCCCTTAAGATGTGATTGTTATGTTAGTTCACATGGTAATGTAAGCCACATTGTGGCTATTGGACAATCTTGTGCCGATCGATGCGTACCCTTTTGTGTTTGAATTCTGTAGAGGTTCGCATACCAAACCTACAAAGAGGATATAATCCTTTGTACTATCTTTAAATGTATTGACTGTGTTTCATTTTCAAATGTGTCACCTTCCATTATTGGCCTAGGGGAAAAAATGTCCATTGTTGAGTAATGTGGAAGCCAAAATTGCATAAAGAGGAATGCCCCTCCATTTTAAGAACCAATAAAATGTATAAGTTTGGGCTTCATTGTAGCCTTGTAACCTGAATCGATCCTCATGATCAATAAGATTATTCTTGAAGAACACTCAGATTTGAGTCTACATGATGTATATTACTGCATGCTTTATGGGATAAGCCACAATGCCCATAAGGGCAATATCAAATGTAACTTTTGAGGTTAAGAAAGAAACCACCTGACCATTTGTAATGGATTGAACCTAGAGCAACTATAGTTTTATTACAACTTGAAAAGGCGCAAGTATTGTTTGAACCTAAAGTTTATAATCCAAGTCATTTACTGAAGTATTAGCTCAAGTATTTCATTGACAAGCATGTTAAACATAGATTTCTTTATACTATTAAGTTTCTTATCGAATTTCCAGTATTGAAAGTCCTTATGTAAGAACAGGGCTATTTGGTTGTTTATTTTCAGATCATAGTGGAAAATCCATTTTGTTGCTAAACAAAGAACAATTACTTGTAAATGATCCTTTATCATGTAAGTAGCTTGAGATCAGCAAATAGAGGAAACAACATTTTTCTTGTCTTTAAGTGTAATTGTTTAGTCTGAAACAGTAATATGTTGATGTAAATGGTGGTTATTCTTTTGCAAACGACACTGTTATGTCAAAATTTATCCTTGTTCAATAAACTATTTCATATGTAAACAACTTGTTTTATGACTGTTTAGTAGGAAACAATACTTGTTCTGTTCAAACAATGAATGTTCATATGTAAACAACTTGTTTTATGACTGTTTAGTAGGAAACAGTACTTGTTTTGTTCAAACAATGAATGTTCATAAGTAAACAACTTGTTTTATGACTATTTAGTGGGAAACAATGCTTGTTATATTCAAACAATGAATGTTCATATGTAAAAAACTTGTTTTATGACTGTTTTGTAGGAAACAACACTTGTTCTCTTCAAACAATGAATGCTCATATGTAAATAGCTAGTTTTTATGATTGTTTAGTAGGAAACATTACTTTTTTTTAAGAGAATGAATGTTCTTATGAAAACAACAATGATAGAATATCACAGTTGAAGAATGCAATAACAGTATGTATGAAAATGTTAGCATAGACTTGATCTGATTTCTTATTTTTAAAATGATATCAAGTTTCCACAATCCATATCGATTAATGTTACAACCCGTTTCTGGATTAGATTGCGTGAGTTCTTTGTATAAACGTTTTGGATCACACTCCATGATCCATCATCAGGATGAAAGAGCTCAAGGAGAAAAATGATTTTTTTTGACAAAGATACGTCAAATGGAATACTGTTTTGATATTGCAATCTGAATTAATGATTATTTCAAAATGTATGCACAAAATTTAAGATAAGTAGGCACATACATGTGTGTGCACATAGACTTCTTCTATGTACATACACATACTTGTGACATACCTTCTATTATTTTTAGTACATTTTAAAAGGAGAATGCTTAAGATGATAAGTAGAAAATAGTCATAAGAAAGATATGATTGATTGTTGTATACTCTGTGAATCATAAATCTGATTTTAGTTTAGAGTATAATTTAGTATTCTATTTCTTCTTTTGAAGATATTTGTGAAAGAATGTTTTAAATACTTGAATAGAACAGTGATACCTTAGTTAACTAGAGCACATATGGGTAGTTTCTGCTAGAGGGTAGATAGTTGTTATAGTAGAAATTTACCTTTTGGGATGGGTGACGAAATGGAGTTCAGAGGGTATATGTTTGCTTTACCAAAACCTATCATTTTTTGTTGTTACAACACACTTATTATTCTTGTCCAAGCAATATAGTTTATTATGTATGTATGAATAAACTTTGTGATTTCACTCTCTGCCATTCCTAGCATAGATCTTGCACTTTTCTTTTCTAACTTGTAGATAGAAATTGCATGTTGATGTATGGGAACATGCCAGATTCCACCTTGTAGATTGTTCTCTTGTTAAAATTTTCATGCAGGGTCAGGCATTCTTCAAGTCAAAAGAATTTTGGGGAAGCGTAAGCTTCATGGTTTGACGGTAATGCACTTCAACCATGTTCTCATCCACCAATGGAGGTGAGCGTCAAGGAGAACCTTAGTTGTTCACAAGACTATTATAGTATAAGATGTAACTTGATGTAAATCATTTCGTACTTGATGTAATGTGTACAATGTAATGACTTTGCATGGCCTAGGAGCCAAGTCAAACTTGATATTGTAAATTGACTTTTTAAGTGAATATAAGAATCTTTGACTCATTTTAAATGGACATGTGTAGCTATGATTGACTTTAGCCTCTAGATATTCCTTTTTTAATTTGGATTATATTCATGTGTCATTTACAATAATATTAATTAAGTAATAATTTCAAATGGGTTATTACATTACTAGAATTCCTACACATCCTCTTGTTCATTAGAGACTGATCTTGAACCGAACAAATTTTCAAAGTTTCTTCACATTGGGATTCATTTTCCTACTACCTGGGAAAATAATAGTTATTCAAGACCATTACTGAATCGTAAGTTGAAGATGGTACAATTCCTTTCCCATAAGAACTAGGCACATCTTGTGATTATAATTCTATACTTCTTTCTAAAATATGTTGGGAGCGATCTAAAAGTCATGAAAATTCAACTCAAAATGTTGGTTAGTGTTGTGTAGTCTGCACCAATTTGACATAGCAGCTTCAACCAACTATACCCTTCCTAGAGGCTTGTTACCTGGGTCAACAGATGCATCTAGGGGAGACAAAAATCCTCCATTGCTCAACCTATTATTCCAAACTTTGTTCTACATCTAGTAACCTTGATTTTGGCCTCGGTTCTAATTCTAACCAGAATTGGACTAAAAATTCCTCTAGGTGTTTTGTAGATAATTGTTCTAGTTACAAAGATGAGTTACCTCAGGAGTAAGCTTTTTCATCTATTCTATTGGCTCCTTGATATCATCTTTTCCTTTATCCTCTTTAATTTTATTGGCTTCAACATGTTTTTGCTAAGGAAGATGTGAAGGAGGAGCCTCTAAGATGGGAACTCCTGGATGAATGACCATAGCTCCAGTGGGCATGGGAATGGGATCAAGTGTTGGTGTGTGATGATCTAGATCTTGATTGATTCTATACTTTTTTTGAGGCATTCTAGGGGTACTGATATGATTTAATGGAACTACCCCCGATTGACCCAATTCTATATCAACTTTGATAGCTTTAATGTAGACATCATTAAGAGAGGGAGGTGGAGGATTAGCTCTCATGAAAAATACTGATGTAAGATTATTTAAAGCTAAATAGTAAACCTATCTTGTTGAAAGATCACGAAGATAAGGATCTTGAAGATAGGTATCTACTTTGTGAATTTTTTTATTAAAATCATTGATACACATTATCTTGTTTCTTCACTTCCAAAAATTGTTAGTATAGATTTGTAGGTTATATAGGGATTTCAAATCTATACAAGAAATTAATCTTCATGAGATACCATGAATTGATTGATTTGGCTAGCAGATGGATGAATTAATAAAATTCTTCTTCTCTTAGGTAATATGGGAATAACTGGAAAGCCACATCCTCACATTGGATCTTCCAATTATGCAGTGTCTCTTTAAAGACTTTGCTATGCTCCTTTGTAATCCTATTTGGATCATCAACATTGAATTTTGAAAAAAATAATCTAGATTTATGGGCATGTCATGATATGCATTGAAGTGAATGGGAGAAGGATTATTAGATATCCAAGTCATCAATAGAATTGCAGGTGGAGTGATTGGATGAGCTTGATATAGAACCATTGTGGGAAAATGCAATGGTGCTAATGAAGACCACCCACCTATCTTAGCCCTCTAGGATCTGGTAGGAAATACTAACTCAAAGAACTATCCCTGATTAGGAGTGGCTCTAAGTACTCTCTTAAAATTTTTAGGAGAGAGAGAGAGAGAGAGCCTATATGCTCTAACTTTAAGAAAAAGTTTAGGCCCTCCTTCTAGCATCAGTTCTATTAACGAGTATTTTTACACATCACAATACAAATACAACATGGATTTTTTTTCTCTTTTGAATGGAAATATACCTTCTAAGACTTCAAAAATATTACTCCAAGGCTTTGATAGTGAGGTCTTCAACTTGCAAAAATGACTTAGTGGTTTTACTATTTTTTTTTTTTTTAAAAGGGCCTTACAATATCCTAGTTGGAACTTCGATAATAGGGATTTGAGTAATTTTGTAGTTAGAATAAAACCTTAGCTAGATTTCCAAATCTAAGATTTAAAAATAGGCATATGATATTTGCAATATAGGTTATTCTTTCCTTCCTACACTAACTTAAATCTTCAAATAAATTCAAAAGATGGGATGAGAACAAATCAAGTTAAGAAACCATACGAACAATGACAATAATGATTCAATGTTGTAAATAGATGGATCCCTCATAAAACTAATACCTTCTTAATAAAAAATTAACTCACAACACCACAAGAATTGTGTAATCTTAAAAGATAATGAAATATTTTTAGATTATGAGAATTCATATAAGTACCCAATTCTAGTGCAATTTAAATAAATCTTCACAATTGAACTAAAAAAAATAGGGTTCAGACTAACCATACAAAGTAACTTACAATCAACAAATCACAAATGGTATGAACCAGAGATCTATCAAATATATTCACACTTCATGATTATCATAATTGAACTTTATCTAGTATTGAAGAAATGAAGCACACAAAAATAAGAAACCACAAGTAGAACACTAGAATTCAATGTTTTTCTTGTATTTATTTCAAAATGTTTTGATTGCAACTCTTGTTCAACCCTTTTACAATTAGATAAGACTACCCTTTTATAGAAAAGACCAATAAAACCTAAGTCAAAATAAATGGTAGAAATTATCTTAACACCAAGGGAAAAGATTATATTTGCATTTAATATTTGGAGTGCATTAAATATTTGTTACATATTCTTCATCCATCTCCAACTAAAATCTACTACAAATGTACCTAGGGATGTAAAAGTAAATTATATTATAATATTTTCACTAAATTACATTTACAACATCTTAAGAAATCTAGGGCACAAAATTCCAAAAATATTGAACTAGAAAGCATCCAAAATATCTAGTTGGCATATCACAAAAAATGGCCATCAGTTACACTCCTTCCTTCTTAATTTTCCTTCATGGAAAACTTTACAAAAGTTGTTAAGGCTGAAGTAACTTCATCATTAGGTGGACCTATATGAATTTTGTAACATTTCTTTTGTATTGATCAATCAACTAATGATGTAGGGCCATATATGGAGGCTTTTGATTGATAAAGCTCTAGGATTTTATAAAAAATTGGGTGATATCATCCATAAATAGTTCATTCATAGGATCCTTATGGATCAACAACTTCCACTGTAGAAACAAGTATCACTATTTCCTTGTGGAACTTGAGGGCATGCATCAAGTAATGAGGCTCCTCGACTAGTTCTTTATTTAGGATAACTTCTCTTACCAACACCTCATTAGGAAGTTTCTTAATGTCTTCTAGTTTGGGAAATACCAAACCATGGTATTTATCATTTTTGTTGCAATTTTCTACCAATTTACCTACTTCTTTGAGGACAAGAAAATTGTTATGTACATATATAATAGTGTCAATTATTTTATTACCACTATAAAAAATATGCTTCATCCAACCCTAAGTGGATTGGACCCATGACTGACCTCATCTTTTGATAACACAACTAGAGTTATTATTTTACCCGACTCACTCTAAATGGGAGTCATTAAATATTGGATAAAAACAATGAACTCAACCACTTGAGACTTCAACTCAACCTTGGTCGCTTTATCTTTATTCATTCTCTTCAAAATATTAGAGATAGATCCCTGTAAGTCCTCGATATCTTGTGGTCAACTTTTAGGCCCCAAATTAATAGTTGAAACACTAAAATACTCAAGAAAAATGGCCTTATTATTTTTATCTATAGTAGGGGTGGCCACATGTAGGATCCTAGATCTTGAGGCATCCTTGGTCATTTGTGACCTTATTTTTTCCTTTTTCTTTTCCTTAGGCCACTATATTCTACTCAAAATTGCCTCTAGGACCAACTTAGGAACCTCAATGATTGGTCTTTTATTCTTGATCTACTCATATAACCAATATGTAGGGACTACAACATATTAGGGGATTCTAATTTCTAAGGAGGAGGAGTCTCCTTTTAAACATTCTCTACCTAAAACTTCTCCTCTTGCTTCACTGGTTGATCTATCTCAAGCCTAGGGCTAAGAATGTCCTCTACAACGTTCACTTCTTCTTGGCATGTTGATTGCTCAGGCTTTGGTCTAGGAATATCTTATGCAGTTTTCTACTTTTTTGATCTAGCTTATCTTGTGTAGGTGTAATTGATGCATCTTCCATTGAAGCTAAAAATTCCATTCCTTCCCTCTCTTGTTCCTATGATTCTTCCAATATTTTTCCACACTCTCCATATAAGGAGGCCTTAATGTTTCTCTTGAGGAAGATGGATAAATATTTTGTGCCAATTGGTTTAACAATGATAGTTTGACTTGAGAGAGCATTATGACAACCACCTTGTTTGGCATGTTGGAAAGGTGAGCTATGAATAATTGTGGAAGTTCAAGAGAGGTAGGAGGAAGAGAAGTAGAAGGAATGGTAGAAATGGTGAATTAGGGAGATAAGATGTAACATACTCACTCATACTACAAAGTAAATACTTAAGTTTTCACCATAGAAGTAAATAGAAGCAACTACTTAAAAATAGGAATATAACTTTTTTGCTTTTTCATTCATCAATTATTGCACATGATCAAATATGGAAGTACAATTTTTTTTTTAAATTTTACCTACATTAAATTTCAACTTGAAAATGAGATATAACCTTTCAAATACAATTCACACATGATAAACTCTCAAGTATACAAGTTTACATATTACAATATAGTTACAAGGCCAATTCTTTCATATTTGGAAAATGATTCTATTTTACAAGCCTTGGTGTTTTCGTGTACAAGAGGGAGAGCATCACCCAAGCCCTTTGCCTCCAACCATAAACAAGCAGTCTCCCACACACCTTCCAAATGGAAGTGGTCCTACCCTTCACGAAGAGTAAAGACTAAGGAACCCACAAGTATGCCATTTGAGTTTCTAGTGTTGTGTCCTACATAACCAATCAATCATACAAATTTAGACATCTCTAACTAAGTATGACTAATCTAACTAGATATGCAATCTAGATCATGGTGAACCGAATAATGCAAGAAAATACTCTTGCGTTACTTTAGCCAAAGTTTTGAATCATATCAAACACTTCCTTAAGAAGTGAATTCGTATGTTCACATACTTCTTAACTCGAGTGGGAAACCACCTTGACCTAAGTTTTAACACATAATTAACTGTTTGACTTACTTGAATAACTTTCCTTAAGGATATTTAATCATAAAATAATAATAACTCACTAAGTCGGTAAATGACTGGGATGGAAATGTTTTCCTAACTTTGAAAACCCAAGTTACATTCTCGTAATGACTTGAGACTTGACAACTGCCACTTGTTCAAGTACTTACATTCAACCATGATAGTAAACTACTCTCCTATTTTCATGCACATGTGATTTATAATGATAACAATTGTCATGGACTCGAGACATTTGGTCTCACATTTAAGGTATTGACTACTTATTCTCATATGTATTTCATTATAAACGAATATATGTTTATATATATCAAACTGAAATTATTCTCTATCTGAGAAAATGGTATAAACCATTCATTATAAGACAACAAAAAAATATCTTTCTATTCTGTTGTTCATCTCTAAATGGAAGAAAAAAAATTTAAGTTCTTGTTTCAACTAGAAATTAGACTATTCTTCCTCTATTTTAACTTGTATTAATCTTCAAAATGAAAACTAATCTTCCTTTTTTTTTTAAACTAGAAATTATAAAAATAAAACTAAGAGTTTACACAGTAATAAAAAAGATTACACATGCCTAAGTTATTCTTTCTCTGTTTTGCACTTGAGCTCGAAAAATTATAGTCATAGTGATTTGCACAACTTTCCTCGAAAAATCAGCTTGCAATGTTGAAGAAAAACTCAGACTTGTTGCAAAATACCTTCAAAAAAATACTAAGAACTAACCAAAAAAAATAGCCTCTTCTCTAAATAGATAATCATCTCTATTTATGATTCAAATACTACACTCAATCACACAACAATCAAAACTGCAAACATAAATATCTCTCTCTAGCTCACTGGTATTACAAAAATAAATAAAATAAAAGAATTATTCTCCTTTAGTTGTTGCTCTCACACTATAAATCAGAAGTTATTCACAGTGCATTTTAGAATGGTAACAATTCAACATGCCCTACCTATTTCCTCCCTCTTCTTAGAACTCAGAAAATGATTAACAATGCAAAGCGAAAGATAAAGAAATAAATTCTTGTCTCCAAATTCACAGGTCACTGACCTTTCTTCAAACTCACAAAAAAATTTGATATCACAAAGATAATATAGTCATTGCTTATTCAAAAAGAACTGTGAAGTTATAACCATGCAAAAACCAGAGCATCATTAAGAAATGAATTCTTGTCTTTCAAAACCCCTTGCTCTCTCTCCTTTCTCTCCCCAAAGTCTTGATAGTGAATTTAATGCTCAATGAAAAATCCCTTTTCTTTCCCATATCCCTGTGGCTTACTTTCCATCATCATTACCAATAAATTTCTTTTAAGTTTGGTGCCCAAACAATAATAAAATTGCCTTCCAAAATAGAAACATCGCTCCATATAATGAGGATCAATCTAATAGCTCTTTATGCTCTCCATGCCATGGCTTAAAGTGGACAATAAAAGAAATTTAATTGGTAGTTTAAAATGCAACCAATTTCAGTTTGAACTGCCACTTAGTGGCTACAAATATGCAAGGAAAAGATGTTCCTCATACATGGCCATCACTTTGAATTAAATTCCAAACTTTATGCCTTCAATTTTTTTTTCGATTGAGGCTTTTATACCTCTCGGTGCTAGCATTTAATAATTTTTAATTAACTTTATTACTTTTCTTGGCCAATAATAACATTTACATTATATATAATATATTTATATATATCATCAATTATATATATATATATATATATATTTTCAATTATAAATCATATTGTATATATATCTATATACACACATTTGTATATATATTTATATATTATATATATATATTTATTTATTTATTTAATATAATTTAATAATAACTGATTTGACTTGATATATTTATCAAATTGAAAAATCAAAAAAGTAATATGATTCATATCATATAAATCACTTTATTTTTCCTTTATAAAAATGCATAAACCAAGACTCAACTAGGTTAGACCTAACCTTTTGACTCAACTCAACTTAGCAAAACACACAAAAAATGACTCAACAATAGGATTAGGATAGACCTATGTGAGTGTGCAGGAAAATTTCAATTGGTGTAACTTATTATTTTCGAAGTTTATATTCCTCTCTCTGGTGATACTCTCCCTCTCTCTGGAGAGTAAGGAATTAGTCTTGCATTTCACTTAGAAATCAATCAAATAGTTAGTCATTATTAATCACATCATTATCATAATCTTGATTCAATAAAAATAATAATCATCAAAATTAAAATACATTACATTGCATTTAATCTCAACATAATGTTAGATAACATATAATCATCATTAGATATCAAAATGCATTTTAACATAAACAGTTAAAAGTAATTGGTAAAACAAAATAGGGTGTAACATAGGATGGATGTAGTGGAAGGAAGAGAAGTTTGAGAAGGGGATGAGTCGATGGCAATGGGAATGATGGAAGGAGTGAGAATGGAAGTGGTGATATCCACTAGGATATCAATGATTTAGGTGGTGAAGAAAAGATGAAAGGAGGAATAGCAGATGTAGAAATGGGAGAAGATGATTGGGGGAGAGAGGTGGAAGGAGTGGGTGAATGAGAATAATCCTTTTTCTCCTCAATAATTTGTTCTAATGATATTGATCCAACCTTTTTGGCTTGCTTGGGTTGGGGATTACTTCCCTTTGAGGTACTAAATTTCTCTTGTATACCCTCAACGTGGCAGTGTGCTTCCTTTCTTATTTTATCTTCTTGGCCTTACGCTTAGCCTTAGAAGGAGACCCACTTCCTTCTCAATGGGTTCCTCACTAAGGCCAATTTCTTCATTAGAATGTTCCTCTTCATCGAAAGAACCTTTCTCCTCTTGCACTTTCACATAGGTCAACTCCACCCCTCGTGTAATGAATGCAGAAGCTTGGGCCTCCACCCACCTCTTAGTTCTTCTCAACACCAACTTCGTTATGATGTCAATGTCAATGATCTCCTCTTCAATTTAGTCTAGAAGTTGGATGGGTTGACTTGCCACTTCATTATACTCATCTTCATATAGGACTTTATTATCTTCTTGTATCTAACCCGGGATGAAAAAAAGGCATAGAGACCTGATGTATTGAACAGTTACCCTTGAGTAAGTCCTTTTCCAAACTTCTACATCATCTTGGAAGTTTTCCCAAAAGTACTTAATGTCCAACCTATGGCCATGTTTCTTACCCACTTGCTTATTCATTTTACCAAGGGAGTCAAAATGTTTTCTCTGACTGTGGAAATTGAAGCCAAAATTTTCTATCTCCATAATTGAATATTTAGCTGATTGAGTTGAGGGACAAGCATACAAACCTCTCCCAAGTGCCAATGGATATAACACTCCTACTCTATGTTTACTCTTTAATAGTTGGTTTGATGCACAAAGTTTCCTAGTCATCTCCAATATCACTATCTTGTCATTTGGGTATCTTGGAAACCTATAAGGTGCTCCTGAGAATTCCTCCATTATGATTTAGGTAAACTTCAAGAATTAGATAAACCAATACCTAAATCTCTTAAGAATCCCCATGGCTAAGGAGGAGAGCCTTCTACTTAAATCTCTCTACAAATTTTAGACTATAAATATTATGAATGCATCATTTATTGAAGTTGAGGGTAACAGTCATACACCCTATGTTCATTGTGGCCAATGCTAATGAGACCCAAGCAAGTTAGTCCCATGTATCTAAAATTTATAGCAAAAAGCTACACTATATATGAGGTCATATTGAATATAAAAGTCTTCTTCACTATCAAAAATTGATGGTGGATGTTATCACTGATAGTTTGAGCCCATGGGAACATTTTATGTCCAATAAAGATCTCCACCACATAGTAGAACATCCAATTTTTGAATGTGGAAGATGAGATAATTCCCATCACTCTACTCAAGAGAGTGACTAAGTCATTGACTTCAGTAAAAGTCATTCCCATATAAATTATTTGGAAATTTATTAGTAGAAGCCTTGGGATGTTTCATCCACATCTCATTTACAAATTTCATGTAAGCTTCTAGATCTTGATCAAATATCCCTATGACTTGTTCTCTAGTGGTTAATATCATAGTGAAAAAAGATGGGATCCCAAAGGTCTATGCAATAGAGGCAGTGGAAAGGTCTACTAGCACTCTCCCATCAACAACTATTATCTTGTGGGAAGAATTGTGATAGTGTTCTTTGCCTTCCATTATACGTTTTGGAAATAGTATTGTAAAAGGAAAACCAGTATCTTGGGCTATCCCACTTTGGGCTATCTTCTTTTCCAAGTCTGTTTGTTGAACCTTAAAAATTCTCTCTGAATTATTCCATGTCAACATGGCCCAAATTAGTATCCCTAATCATACTCCAACTAGATGTAATTATAGTAGGAGGGTCCACACCTTTGAATTTGTAATTCATTTTTATAGTTCTATTCCATGAAACTTAGAAATAAACCACAAATGAGGTACCTAATAGTTCCCAATTGTATCTTTGTAAAATATTACTTAAACAAGTCTTTAAATGATCCAAAATTTTACCATTATTATATATCCATTTAATTACTTGAAACCTTTGAAAGATGTTCGCAATAACACCATATAAGAATAACAAACTTTAACACTTGGTAGTTCATTGTGGAATTCTAAAGCATATAAATCTTTGGGGAAAATTGACACATTCCCCTTCTTTGTAGAAAATATGACCTCTCCAATCTTGCAGAATTTGACAAGTTCCCTCAATCTAAAGGTCATTAGTCAACATCCCTTTGTAGAAAATTAGGGTTCATAATCCTCCAGAGTTAAAGTTATGCAAAAACCCCAAAATAAGGTTTCGTGCACCCCAAATCTCTGCAAACCAACAATTTACTAAAAATCAACTAGGATCAAACTTTGCAAGAGATTCGCTTCCCAAAAAACCCTATAGAGACTCCTTTATGTGGAAAATGAGCGTAGGAAAACCTAGCAGAGAAATGAGGAGTGGGACAAGTTTGAGTACCCCTCCAAACTCTGCAAAACTTGAGTTTTATAAAAAAATGACCTGGTTTGATCTTTTGCAAGAAAATGGACTATTTTTACTTTGCAAAAAAAATGACTACATAGCCTGTATTTTCACAAATATGTAAAATTGAGGGAAGAGGAAAATTGCAAATTGATTGTAGAAATATAAAATATGCATGGATAAGATCACAAGACCACTAAATCTATGATCAAACAAATCCCCACAAATTCCAAAAACAAGTAAATTCCTCATTTATGGAAAATATGAAGGCTATATGCAAAATCTCAAATTACAACCTTATACACCAAGAAAAGTAAAACCCTAA
The DNA here is from genome assembly GCA_007258455.2 of Sequoia sempervirens. Lineage (NCBI taxonomy): Eukaryota > Viridiplantae > Streptophyta > Pinopsida > Cupressales > Cupressaceae > Sequoia > Sequoia sempervirens. Next base: position 7,957 of record VDFB02181139.1, on the reverse strand, counting down.
GCCTAGTTAATCTCAAGTCATCTGTGACTGGGTGAGAACCACATGCATTTTTGTGAGCCTATTTTTAAGATGCATGGCAATCAAAATGGCCTAACACTTTGGGAACTTTAAACCCCAAGAGACCAACACCTACATACTAAACCCTAGCCCATGTGAAACTCATACAAAAACAAATATAAACCAATTCATAATGCACATTCAAATGCAAAATTTGACCCTAATACCTAACAATCAAAGAAAACAAACTATATATCCATTCAAAATGCAACTTCCAAGAGGGTCGACATGCTCAACAAAATTTCCCAACCGTTAACATTAAATGCTAATGAACCCTAACCTTATCCATTCAAACAACCAACAAATCAAAGGGGTGAGTGCAGGATCATGGTGGGCCAAATAATGACGATGCAAAAAAATGTGATTTCAATTAGGAAAAATCGTGAAAAGCATCTTTGACTTTTTACTTGGGTTGGGTAAAAAGTATATGTTGCTATGGTAAACATCAAAGCAAAATGGATATCCATTATTAACAGATATCCACTTTTTAAAAAGTAAATATCTAATACAAACATATATAGATATTATTAAATAAAAAAATGGATATTCGATCCAATTGGATATCCATTTTTCGCACAAAACATATATTCATTAAAAGATGTTTATTTAAGTGTTGATGTTTTTCAGAATTTGAAATGATGTCTTCAATTCCTTGTTGCACAGACGGTTGCCATTGCACCAAAAGATCGACCTATTAATGCTCGATACAACCACCAGAATTAATAAATCCATGGGAGGTGGTTAAGCCATGTCACAAACCTGAACGCTGCACTGCACAACACAAAGAGACCAAGGGTGCACACCTTGCAACATTCCTCTTGCTTGGAAACTCTTTTTTACACAATTATAACATTCTTTGTAGACTTTTATAAGGATTAACAACTAGACAAAATTTGATATGACATCTTCAATTCCTCTTGCTTGAAAACTCTTTTTGACACAATTATAACATTCTTCGTAGACTTTTCTAAGAGTAAACAACTAGAGGAATTTGAAATGATGTGTTCAAGGAACTCTTTTTTACACAATTCTTCATAGACTTTTCTAAGGATTAACAACTAGATCGTGTTTGACATGTAAAAAGGAAACGACCAATCCATTCTAGTCATGATTGAATTTACTAGCCAATTATTTTGAATCAAATATTACAAGTAGAGAATCACATCAAGTTGCCTGTTATAATTTTCGATGTGCTGAGCGTGTGGAAGATGTAAACGATAATCGCCAAAGTCTCATTGACGTGCAGTTATAGTTTTCAAAGTCTCTGAAATGCATGTAATTTTTCGACGTACAGTTATAATTTTCAAAGTCTTTAGATGCATGGAATTTTTTGACGTACAGTTATAATTTTCAAAGTCTCTGAGATGCATGGAATTTTTTGACGTACAGTTGTAATTTTCAAAGTCTCTGAAATGCATGGAATTTGCAATGGCACGTCGAAGTCTTGAGAGTGTCCAAGATGTACTCAAATTCTTAAAACTATAATAATTTTTCTTATGTAAAAAATATGAAGATATATGATTATGATATTGCTATCAGGATTTAATCGTGTAGTTTTCAAGTCAAACTCATTGATCCACTACACGGTTGAATCCTGATAGTAATATCATAATTTGACACACTGTGGAAAATACCTCCTATTTATTAGATGTATGATTTTCAAAGTTTATGGACAGAATTTTGAAACTCTTTGAAATTATAAATTCGTGACAATTAATTTATGAAAATTTACACATCAATTGTACCTCACTTAATCACATCTTTACGTAAAAAAATTGGTGTATTTTTCAGAGAAATCACATTGATTTTCAAGGGTTCAATAATAAAATATGAAATTTCATTTTGTTGTCCTATACTTGTGAAAGAAATATTATGGTTCTAGTAATCAATTCTATCTCAATCAATTCCACTAGTAAATGATGCTTAGTTTGAACTTTCTCATTCTCTTCTCGTATTTTTATGTTTTCACATTGATTTTTATATAATTACAATGGAGAAATTTGCATATTTAGAACATGTTTTATTTAATTGTATGTTTCTTAAGGAATGATATTTAATGTAATTATATATTGGGATAGAAATAATAAGTCAGTCTTAAGTGTGAAAAGATGATAATAACTGAGAAAGATTGATAATGATCTATTTACATTTTTAATATTTTTTTTGGAAAAAACATTTTGAATTATCAATTTAGATTTGACAACCCTTCTTTGAAAAATATTTTTGATTTATCAATATAAATTTTTAACAACGATTGTTTGAAAAATATTTTTAAATTATTGATTTAGATTTTTATCAACCCTTTCAAAAATGTTTTAGGACTGTAGACTAGAATTTTCAAAGCCAGGTTAGATTGGGATAATGCTGAATTTTGAAGTTTCAACACTCTTTGTACAAACGATTTGTATATATTTTTTCATGTTCAGAGCTATAACCGAAGGTTTTCTTGTACAAGTTCTTTCCTGCTGGTATGCTTCCCAAAACCAAATTTTGTAACCTTTTTTCTATTATATAATAAAATATAATAGTGGCTTGCCACTTTCGCCAAAAAAAAAGTAAAATTAAATAATTAGACAAGTTTATGATTATTAATTAAGAATTTTCAAAATCATATTAATAATTGTGTTGATTAATGGTTACATATAATATATTTTTCAATCGCCATTTAAGTGACCATGTAGGATTCCTCCCTCCCTAAATATTGGCATTCATCTTGGTTCTAGACTCTCCTCCCTTTGGCCATATTTTTCTATGGATGAGTGTGATAATATTTCTTGAATAATTCTAGATAAGAAAAGGAAATTCCCTCCAAGAATTGTAATTAACTTTATTTCTTATGTTTTTGATATCCCGATGATGGATCATAGAGTGTGATCTGAAACATTGATGCAAAAATACAAACACAATCTAATCCAGAAGCACTCAATAATAATTGACTCTATTGTTAAATTGAAAAGTCAATTTTGATTAATATAAATATGTATTATCTTTGTTTTGATTGAGTGACATATGATGTTTGAAACTATAAATTGGGTTTTAATTTAATAGATAAATTTGGTCAATTATTAGAACTAAAATTTAAATATGCAGTAGGTAGATAAGCATGTATAGTAGTAATTTCTTCTAACTTGTTTTAGATGATTTTTTAAAGATGTATTGGTGACCATGAAACCGATGTTAAAATTGTTAAGTGTCTTATTTTTCTTGTAACTGATAATCATGTGCTTTGTATATAGGTATGTGAGGAATATGATGCTCATGGATTGGTTTGGATTGTTGGGGAACATCTAACATTGGATAACACATGTGAATCTCTACTCAACTACAATTAAAACTAAATAAATACTTTTCTTTCCTTATTTATGTTTTTTTAGAATTTTAATTTTAATTTTTCAGATGGTTTTAATTAGTAAACATGTAGAGGGATATATCATGATATTAATAAACTAGCTGAATTGATTATCCTAAATGATGGAAATATAAAGCACAGGCCCAAACCCTTCATGCTTTGATTTTCCAAGTTTACAGATGTCCCCACCTATCCCAATATTATAATAGTCCAAATGATTCTACTAATTGTTTTAAACAAGCATAGAAGAAGTGATTTTGAAATCCATTTTCTTAAATATTTGAGTGTCTAACATATATTTTAGTTAAGAAAATTTTAACTTTGTAAAGAGTTCGATTTTTTCTCCATTTCTTTCAATGTATTATTTTGTTTTGTTTCTAGTATTGATGTATTTTATCATTTTTTTTTTGTCATGTGTTGCAAATTTGTCTCATGGGATTTGATTATATTTACATTTCATAATGATTTAGTTCATCTTTCTAGTCTACAAAGAAATTTAAAATAGGATACAAAAAGTTCTTATAGTTTATTAAGACTATCTAAAATATTTCCAACCTAATGAGCATGCATGACCATTATTTTAATTAGAGCACACTTAGTGACACTTTGTACTTTCTCATTTATCAAGGAGACTTGTTATGAATTTTTGCAATTAGGTTTCTTTTCCCTGATCAACCTTTTTTATATTAATGGTGGTTTGTAATTGGGGCAGTGAGCTTGATTTATTTTGATTGAGTGAAAAAGAAAATTAAAAAGAAGATTGTGATTCAAAAATGAAGAATAAAATAAATTAAAAATTAAAAAAATGAAGTTGAGAACAAATGATAGAAAAATTAGATAAACTTAAATTATCTCTATGATTCTAGTATTTCTAAGGCTAAGGATGCTCAACAAAATTTCGATTTGTTCATGATTAAGATTATAAATTACTTGATTAAGTTATGGACACCTATCTAGTAGTAGAGAAATGCTTGATATTATGTGAAAAAATGATTGCTTGTGTCTACCTTATTTTATTTTAAGTAGCACTAATCCTTATGCATTTAGAAAGGAGTGAAAAAACTCATCCCACCATTTGCATTGATAAATTGAAATTTTTTGGTGTGAATGGATTATATTATCTGGTCAATTCCCTATTATGTCTTATTCACAATATTTTACTTAGATGATGATCACTTTATGTTTCATTATACTAAGATGTGTTTCATATGCTTATGTTTTTCTATGTCACTCCTTGCCCTATATAACCAAGGGGTTCTCATTGTAATCAATCATATTGAATCATATTCATGTACACATTAAAACTTTACATGCTTTGATAGAGTATACTTATTCTTTCATGCTTGGCCTCTCTTAATCTTCCATTGAAACTCTTAGATATTTGATGGATATCTCCATAACCAAATTGATGCATGGTATAGAGCATTCTATATCAACACTTACATGATATGAAAGCTTGTGGGATTGCTTTTTACTAGTCTTTTTGAGATATCTAGGTTGTAGAACTCAGTTGCTCTTAAAAATTTGGTATGCTCTTCTCTTACATCATATGATGACTTGGAGAATTAATTTTTTTATATAAATACTATATTTGAGGGGTTTCTCTTTGTTGATTTTTATTGCAAGTTTTTTTCTAGTGTATATTGGTGCAAATCTAAGCTCACAATTGATTTTAGGGTTTCTATGAAAGTCAATTGAGCATTTTATTTTTCTAAACTAGACATTGAAGGCTAAATATACAAGGGTTTGAACTTAGGAGATGGTTGTTAGACCCTTAAGATAGCTACATTTTTTTAGTATTTAACAATCTTCAAATTCCCACCCTACCATTACATAGATAAAAGGTGCAAGAACCTAAATATTGACTATCAACTTACATAAAAAAAATACTTTAACCCCAAGCCATTAGAGGAGAATTATCCTCCCTCAACCATATGGATCAAATCATATAGTACATGATATTATCTATGTAATTTGAAAATGATAATTAAATCATACCACCTATGCAAGTAGGTGTCATTGGATGGAGGTATAAAGAAAATATATTTCTTAATCTATTTTTTTAATATTTTAAACTAAAAAGAAGAAAATTTATGTACTAATGAAAGGGTACCACCTACATAATCTGTAAGGTAACATAGGTACTTTCCAACTACTTTGGGTATGGCATGTGCCATAGAGCCATCAACCCTAGCAACCCCTACCAATGACATCATACCACATTATTAAATAACCCATAGCTAACTGCAATTAATTAGAACCACCTCAAAACTAATCTAATTTTAAATAATAATTTTTATATGAGAATTAGTTTTTTTTCAATTTAAATATGCACTTGTATTTATTTGCATATAGAGTTTTTTGAAATACAATAAGTAATTTTGATATTTCAAGAATATTCTAGTAAATGAAAGCATATTTTAATAGTCAAGTGTGATGAAATTAACATTACATCATCATATTTTCTCTCTTATCTCACTTCACCATTTTCATTTTTTTTCATATATGATTCTCAGAAGCTTTATTTTTAGTTATATGATTTTTTTTTGGTGAGCAATCCATTTTTTAGGTAAAATTTCATGATCATTATAGTAGAAAATATACTTTTTAATTTTGGTTTCTATTTATTTTAGAAATTATTTATTGTCACAAGTGTTGTTAATAGTTCTTATTTTTCTAAACTTTTGGAGCTCCATTTACGCTCATATAGTAACATTTTTTTAATTTTTAAAGTGTATTTTTTTGTACACTGTAGTGGAGTGATGAATTTGATTTCATTCAGCAAAAGAAGTTTATTTTCATTTTTATGGAATTTTTTTTATGTTTGTGATGTACTAAGATCAAGACCATTCCATTGATCTAACAAGTAGAAATTGTAACCTAACCATGTATAAGGTACTAATATGATATATTTTTAGGGGGGTCTTGATTGTTTCAATTTGTAAGGAAATCTTGTGCTTTTGGTAGAATCATTCTCTTGATCTGTATATTGTGTGACTAAATTTTATTACTTTAACATGGCTATTAAAAGACATCTTGTTGTACTTATATTAAAGATATGGAGCAATAAATCTTTGAGAGATAGAATCCTAACAAATTTTAGGTGGATTCATCTTTTTTCCTATCACTATGTGTAAGACCCACCTTATATGTGGCCTTGGAGACATGCCTTATTATTAATAGATGTAAATTAGGTTAGGTAGTTGGAACCTTGTTACTTGCTTTGTGTGAGATCCATACATGAGTTAGGAGTCCCACATTTTTATGGAATTATCTGTGATTTTTAATTCTATTTTATTTCACCAACACCTTATAATCTTCAATCTTCATTATCATATGATGATTATATGAGACTCATTATAAGATTGTGATTGTTGATTAAGTTTTCTTGTGTAGAATGGTTTAATTATTATTTTATTTGTATTCTTTAGGAATGAACATGGATGACCATTAGATTCAAACTAATTAATTGATAAGGTTTCAAAATAAGAAAGTGAGTCATATGTAAATCATAGGGTGACTAGTTCAAGAGTTGACACCAATGATTATGTGAATGAAAAAAACCCTTTATCAATGAATAAATTCATCAAGGCATCATTATAAAGGATAATTCCATGATGATTCCAAATAGTGTATACATAATTTCATGAATATAATAATTGCATAAAATATATATATAGGTATATAATATTATACATCTGTAAAATAAGCACATATGTAAAAGAAGTAGTCATATAGACATATAATTTATCTATATGTAAAACAAAAATATCTATGCAAAAAATTCATGTATGTATACAACATTATATTTATGTATAAAAAATATATGCTCAACATAGTCATGTAAGCATACAAAAAATGTCACAACATAGACAATATTATGGACTACCATGGAAGAGTTGACAACCCTTTGTTTGTCAAAAAACTGGAGAAGTGACTTATGGTTATTGCTTTCTAACATATTAATTAGACCTTCTCTCTAAATATTTTTGGATCTTCACCTATAAATACAATCACACAATATATGCATTCACAGAGAAAAATAAAATAGATATTGGAATAAGGGCGGGTGCATGAAGTTGGGTACCAATTTTTTGGCCACTTTTGAATTTTTATTACAAAACACGCTCGCGCTATTTTGCTTTAAAAAAAAAGAAAAAATTGAAATTATTTGCCTTGGAATACCAACCCAAAGGCTTGGAGGGAATTCCCAACAAGGCCAGAGACGTGTTTTTGCAAATTCTACAATTTTTCACATAATCGAGTCCATGCTCACCATCAAGATTGCATCTAGTTCAATATCGACAAAATCGAAAACATGGGTAATGTTAGGTTCTCTCTTCACTATCCAATGATGTAATTTTTTTCACTTTTTGACAATGTTAAGCCTTTCATCCATAATTTCTTTTGTTTGTATGTCTGTTTTTTTCCAAAAAGCAGTGTTTGGTGTTTTTTTATTATAAATTAACCGTTCATCAAAATTTCAAATAAATTACATTTTTAGAAACTAGACTCCATTCTACAAATTTAAAAAAAAAATCAATTATTTTC